>APFE031487364.1:0-13846 GCA_000404065.3 Pinus taeda | reverse complement strand
ACCAAGGGTCAATACCACGACTTACTAATACCATGTACTCAACAAACCATATCTACGTTCATATGACATTTTTTTTAATTAACCAATTTAGGGTAGAGAAGGCATAACTACTATCGAAATAAAAACTCAACCTTTGATTTGTGACTGCTTGCAATACTCAGTATTGATAAATCAATAAATAAATAATATAATTATAAAAAATAAATAAAACCAATAACAATAAATAAAATATAATAATAATAAATAATAAATGATAAATAATAAACTTAAGTTTTGAACAAATATATAAAAATAGTAAGAATAAGTAAAGTTAAGGGAAAGTAAAAAGGAATAAAATAAGCAATAATCAAATTAAGAAAATCTTTGAGTTGAGGAAAGCCTAAAGAGAAAAATCGAAGTTGGCATGATGACACATAGATTGTGTGCATGTGGATCCACTTCCAATCCCCTTTATGGTTAAAGGAAGTTGAGAGACATTCTTCTTTTCAGAGAAGAATGTTGGGAGACAAATGATTCACTAATTGTAGTAGTTGATTGAGGATTTGGGGTGGCCAACTATAGAAAGATTATATGCAGTTGAGCATATGATTGAGTGGATAGTCATCCCCAAAAATTTGTTGTTGTCAACGATATTCAAATAGCACCACGACTCTGAAATCTCTAGTAAGATATATCTTCACTTTACAGGTAAGTATCCCATTCTCATGTTTCGTAAACTATATGCTAACCAGTTGAATATTTTTGTTTTGATTATTAATAGCATGAATTTAGGTAGATAGTTGTATGTTTTGGTTCTAGGTCGTTACGTATGGTATCAGAGCCAGGTTACATATGGTAATGTTAATGATAATGATGTGACTTGTTGATGATGAAAATGATTGAAGATATGTTAATAGATTATTTGGTTGACCTTGCTATGAGGATGTCACTTCTTGAAGAGGTGAATAACAGTAATAAAATAATTAGATCAACTCGAAACCAACAATAATATTTGACCCAAATTTTCCTTTTATCCAATAAAGTTTAGTTTCCATGTTCACTAGGAACTAACAATTGTTTCTTTTTTATCCAAGGATAGTAAATCCATTATTAGATTAAGAAGATGGAAAAATGTATATTAACAAAGGTTTTTTCTAAATTGATCCCCAATGTTATTCGAGATATTGGATAAGGTTATCTAAGGAGGAAGGGACCAAAGGAAATTATACATTTTTTTTTAATGATGATAACAAATGGTATCCGTATAACCATGAAGAACATGGAATGATGAGGTAAGCATAAAACAATTATTGAGTTGTAATAGTCATCAGACATGTGATAAAAATCCCTACCACAGTTCATTGCAAAAGTTGACAAAGATAAATATTCTTACCATTCTGCAACAAGGTATTTAGAGTAACAAACATTGGATGGTTCTATGATCAGACACGTCAAATTTTGATCTCAAACATGAAAAATGTATGCTCTTAGGGTAGATTCGTAGGAACATTGACAAGGTTATGGTGTTTGTATAATTGATTTTTGTTATTCTATAAGCCAATTTAATGGGTGAACAAATGAAGAAGGAAGTGCCTTGTTTAAAAATAGTAATTACCATTTGTAGCATACCTTATTTAATCCTTATGTCATGCACATACGTACTATAACAATGGAAGGTTTCCTTGGTTGGAAGATACACCTTGCTTAACACAGGTGCTTGCATGTGGCCTTCGAATAAACTTTGATTGGCTGCTATGGATTGGTGTATTTATCGTGGGGTCAATCAAGTTTGGTAACAATTGGAAGGAGTTGAGGTTGAATGTTTATGGGTTTATCATTAACCACATTATGTCATTGGAGGTAATAAAACTATGCATGTTATAGGATCAAAATGAAGAAGACAAGTAAGATATTATGAAAAGTCTTAGGAAAAAAGCAACAAAAAAAGGAACATCTTTGCGTAAAGGTATTATTCCTCTATTCAATCAAGGATTAATGATAGATGAGTAGTGTGCCAAAATTGAATCACATAAATATGGAACATTAGTATTTGAGAAGTTAATTAGTGCTCAAATGGCTCCTTGGAGTTGATAGCATGGAAGTTCTAGGGGAACTTATAAAATGTAATACATCCTATAACCAACTTAAATAATGATAGTAAAGGGGTGTCTCTCCCTCAAGTGGTAAGCACTCTTAAGGATATTAACAATGGGATTGAACAACATGAAAGATTACTAAGGAAAATGTGTAATGGTCATAGTGACGACCCATATAATTCTAAGGTGTAAAGATATGGAATTGTGAATGTAGAACACTCACAATGCCTAACGATAGACTAGGAAACATGTTTAAATGATCAAGAATAATAATTGAAAAGTAAGAGAAAATGTGGTTGGAAATTTATAATGAGACATGGAGAAGGATTATGCAAATTGAGACCAACTAATAGAGGATGTACATGATTGATATATATGCATTGTTTCATGAGTTGATTAATGATATACCAAGACATCATATAGAGCAACTTATCATGTTAAGCCATTAATATTCAAAGAAGTTATTTTCAAGCAAAACCAAACATATAAAAACTTTTTGGTTGATGATAATGGTAGTAGTAGTTTAATAACTTAATATTCTAAACCCAAATATAATCTTCGTATGTCAAAAGTGAAATGGAATAATCTCTCACCCAACTTTATTTTAGTTTAGCAAGGAAAGTTAAAAGTAAAAATATGGCCACTAGAAAATTGGTCACTAATAACCATAGCAAAAAAGATGATTTCTCTCCTAAATTGGCAAGGTTGACACCTCAACAAATGGATAAAAAAAGAGTAGAGGGATTATATTTCAATTGTGACAAGAAGTATAGTAAGGGGCATAAATATAGTGAGAAGAAATAATTCAACATAGACCATGAAGACGAATATGATCAACAAGTGGAATTGTTATAAGATATAGAGCTAGAAAGAATACCTCCAACACTATATTGTCATGCACTAGCAGACATCAATACTCCAAAAACCCCCAAGATATAAGGATATACCAAATATAAAAAGGTAATGATATTGATTAATTCAAGTAGTACTCATATTAACTTCATCAATTACAAATTAGAAAAACTTCTTAATTGTTTTGTATATCCAACATCAGGATTTTAAGTAATGATTGTAGATGGAGGTACCATAAATTGTTTAGGTAGTATTGGGCTAAAAATGGGAGAGTATTTTTTAAATAGTCGTATGATTCTATCTAAATGAGTGGTGTTGATGTTGTATTAGGGATCCAATGGTTACAATCATTTGGAACAATGGCCCTTAATTGCCATAAGATTTTCCTTAGAAGAAAATGAACTTGAGCATAGATTTATCCAAGGGACACATTGTTAAATGTTAAGATTAATATCATGAAATAATTACTAGAAAAGGGACACCAATGTGTAATTCAACAAATGTGTTAATTAGATGCTCAAAAATTTATATCCTCTTCTCTAGTGGATCTCCAAAAATCTATCAACAATCATTCCAAGGTATTTGGAGAGATGCCTATGGGTCTTTTAACTACTCGAGATCATGACCATGTTATTCATTTCAAGCCTAGAAATATACCACCTAATATTAGGCCTTACAAATTGTTGGTTTAGGTTGGGCTAACCCAGGTTCAATCTATATTTTGCACCAACAAAACCCTTAATCATTGGCCATTTCAACAACGACCTTGAAGCAGATCGCAATCTCACTCGAAGTGACTATGGGAGGATGAAGAACCAGGTTTTTGGAGCCTTGAGGGATGATGCGTTGTGGTATTTTTATGTTAATTTATCTTTAACATACATAGATTACTCTGCCACATTCATTCATCCATTAAACATATCATATAAACCCATAATCATCATTGCGCTGTAATAAAATGCAACTGTAATAAGATGCTATGCTACAATAGATAGAAAACAAATATGCACATGAAGACACAGATTTTACCATGGTTCATCTTAACGTGGGACTACGTCAACAAGAACTGTTGCTTATAATAATGAATTCATACAACAAACAGTTCTTGATCTGCACACTAAGCTGCAGGTCATCTACGCACTCAAATGCAGACTCAGGCCTCTGCACACTCAGCTGCAGAGCCTTTCCTTCGCCACAAACTATAGATTGCAATAATTCGACCATAAACATAGATCTGGACCATAAAGATGATTTTTCTCTTTATTATTTGACCTTATTATATACTATTACATCAAGGGTTCATCATTACAATACCATGGTCCACATACCATGGGCTCCCTAATACAAGTAAATATGGTCTAAAAACCATTCATCGTTTACAATATTATTTGCTTTTTACAAAAAGGAGGGGCTTCGACCCACCTCGAAGCCCATATACTACTTGATATATCTACTACGCAATCCACTTTGGCACTCGTTGCACGATCCACTTCGCTCTCTATTGCATTCTTTACTTTGCACTCCTCTCCACAAAATGTGGAGTCTTCACCAAAATCTAGGCCAAGTTGGGTTGTGCCCAACAAACCCCCAACACACACATGTGACTCGTCTCAAGTCACTTAGTTTCTTTGCCTCTGATTTTTGCTTTGATGTTGTTGTAGGCTTGGTTGAATTTCTGCAGAGTCTTTGTTACCTGCTCTTCCTTATTGTGCACTTCCTCCAGCAGTGCCTTTGTCACATGTTCTGCAGCCTTCTATACCAACGTTGTGTCCCTTTCTCAAAGGTTTTGAATTTTATCATCTACTGACTGTAATAGATGGAGGGCATCATCCTGCCAAGGCTGAGCCCTCTCTGTTAAAATCTATTCTTCTTTCTTCAACTCAATTTTCTTCTAGAGGTTCTTTGACTCATTGATCTTCACGAGCTTCTACAAGATTGGTAAGGTCTTCGTAGATGCCTAGATTTCTTCTAATTGTTTTTTGCTTCTGCTGCATTTCTTCCTATAGTTTCTGTACATTTGGATCTTCCTACAGTGAAGTCCAAATTTGTAGACTTTCATTCAAGAGATGTCCACAGCCTGCCATTGTTGTGGAGATACTGTCCATTGCAGTCTTTAGGTCATTCTCCCTCTAATTCCATACTTCCTATGGCATAGTTGGTTGCGGCTTCAACTACAGCTCACTAAGCTGTATTTCATATTTGAATTGCACTGTGACAATTTTATCCTTATCGCTTTTCACTACAAGGACGAGCTTTGCAACCTTGTCCTCCACTACTCTTCTTCTTGGAAATCAAGGTATGGAATTTCTTTGCATGTTGCTTCCAACGCCTCCTTGATCTTCTAATGTTATTGTGCTACTTGATCCCTTTCTTGGATCACCTTCTCGAGCTTCTCCCAAAGCACAAATCACTATTTTTCTACTTGAATATTTAGTTGCGAGGTGTGATGTTCGTGCAACTTCATCTCCTCAATTATCTCCATGTGTATCGTGTGTAGTCTTTGCAATGGCACTGTTGCGATGCTCATATTGACATGCTTCCATTCCTTAGCCTACTGCTCCAGTTCAATGGACTCAAATTGTAGGGATCCTGTAAGTATCTGTGCTAACCTCGTTGCAAGCATAGTCTCTATCTTCCTTTCTACTCGAACCATTTCTTCTATCTGTATTGCTTATCTGACCATCTATGCCAGTATCTTCAATTCTGTGATCTGCTCTGCGACACTGGTCAGAAGTGTGTCGTAGAGAATTTCTACTCTATTCTAGGATTCAGTTGTCACCTCCTAAATCCTATCTTCTCCAAGTCCCCATAAATAAGGACCATGATTTCTGTCGTTTTATCTGCCTTCTTCTTTTTCTTGATCTTTGTGGCACCTTTTCCCTATTCTTTTCTCTTTTCTACGTCAGTTTGCTCAATTTATGTCTTCTCACACTCGTTAGTTTTCTCATTGCCTTTAGGAGGATCCTAGTGACCATCGTTAAGTTTCTCCTCTTCCTCTGATTCATGCTCATCCTGATCCTTGTCCTTGTCTTTTCCACTCACTTTTTCATGTTGCAAAGTGTACTCCTCTTCATCTATCGCACTGTCTCTTGCTTCTGCATCTACCTCCAATGCAGTCATCCATTCTGTGGGCCACTATTGTGCCTATTCTAAGAGATCATCCCCTGTAACCAAATATGGTAGGGGATGTCATTTCTTGTTTGTATCCTTGTGAGCCTATATACACTCTATGAAAATCATCCTTGAACTTCACAACAATGCTATACTATTCATATAGGCTCAGCAACAGGTGAGGATGCTAGTTCACTAGGATATGAAAATCCATATGGTACAACAGGAAGAACATCTTTTTCTCCATTTCTTACGACAATTGGGTGGTAAACCATAGTGAGACATACCACGCAACTTCATAGACATCTAATTCTACCAAGGGGAACTGAGAATCCTTGGGCTCTCTCCATGCTAACATTACAATAATCAAAATTAACCACGAATAATGGAATGTGGTACCTTTCTCCTGGACTTCATGACAATCATCCATAAATTCCTTCCATAGGTATGTGGCCCAGTTGTGTTGAACCCATTGGCGCACTCTGCGGTTAATGAAACCACTAACATAGGAACTTCATACTCCTGACACTTTCTCATGATCTTCCCAGCCTATATGTGCATTGCGAAGCGAACTGCTTGGTCACTGATTGAATTGATGTCATATCCCCTCTTTCCTTTTTCTAGCCCAAACTTCTTCTTCATATTGTCCCTACAACACAGTCCTAATCTTTTCCAACGAACTCCTCTGTGGGGTTCCACCGTTGGTATGGTAGTATCATGATCCTCCATATCAACATTGGGTCTCTAGGGATCTTATTTCTCATCCATAATCCTCCATCGTGCACCAGCATGAACAACTAACGCATACACGTAGTTTTCCTCGCACTTCTGCTGAAGTGCAACATATTTAACATATTCAATAATCCAAACTGTGCCAACCCATTTTCCCACTTTTGTGGTTCTAGCCTTGTCACTCTGCTATCTGGGTAGTGCACTTTTTTCAAATACTAGTCTGGTGAAAACTGAGGGTACTTCTTCTTGAAATTAAAATTTAATCTGCAAACTTGAGCTATGGAATTTTCCCTAAAGCTTCTCCTGAAAATGGTATTGTTTCCAGGAAAAAGGGTGTAAAGGTACCATACTTCGCATCCTTCGAGTCTTTGACTGGTCGGTGGAATGTATGGTAGTAGAGGCGATGGAAATGCTTCACCACCTATTTCCATCTACACCTCCTCCACTTATTCTTCATTGTCTTTGGCTTGCTCAGGGTGTGGTTGAGGCTTGACAGGTTTCTTATCCTGATTATTTTTTGTTCTTTCTTCCTTTGTTGGTTTCTTCCTCGGTGATTTCTGTTGTTTTTGTGTTGATGTTGTTGCAGTTGATGCTACTGTGGGCATCTCAATTGATGTTGCAGGCATACCAACAACTTCCATGATTCCAAATAAGCCTTTCTCACGAAAATTATGCACAATTTCTTCCCAAGAACACTCAGAAGACATACGACAACTAAAACTTTTGTATTTTCTTTGCACTCTCAAGACTTAGATTCTCAATTCGTAAAAGTGTTAAATCTAGGTGGGAGGAAACTTTTTATAACGATTTTGAGTTTCTAACCCCATCATTAGCTTAGATTTTGTTCAGATTGTGTTCATTAATTGCATATCTATCCCTAGATCTTGTCAACCCGTCCTCATAAATGCAATTTTCCGCGTATTTTAACATTAAATTTCCCTTTTAACAGTCATATTTTTTCAGCAAACTTTGACATATCCATATTGTAGCAAACATCCCTTCTAACATCGTTACTCCTATGAATTGCAACATGCTTCATATTGTAGCAAAGTAACTTCTTATGTTGAAACTATCTGTAGTGTAGCTTATAGTATAGTACCCACTTTTAACTGTAGGTGGCAGCAAGCTCTTCTCCTTTTTTCCTTAGAGAAAAGTTATAGGGGCAGGGTTGTCCCTATACAACTTCAACCTACTGCCATTTACTCTTCCCTAAATCAATTATTCATTTAACTTCGCTAATTGAACTATGCCTCCATCAGTAACACACTTGATAATGTAGGGGCCCAACCAATGCATCTTGAATTTCCCTGGAAATTTCACAAACTTACTATCATATTGGATAGAAAGGTCTTCTACCTGAAATTTCGTTTTCTTAATATGCCTATCATTTCAGGATTTTTCTCTTGCTTTTTCTACCTATTGATGGAATCATGCTATAAATATGTCTTCCTCCAAAACAATCAACTGCACCATTCTTTCCTCCATTATATCAGGGTCTTCCATATCTATAAAAGTTGCAATCCTCAAGCTAGGCACAATGTATTGCATGGGCATCACAACTTCTTGCCCATAAACTAACCTGAAGGGTGTCTCACCTGTCAACTTTTTGCATGTATTCCTATAAGCCCATAATATTGCTGGAATTTTGAGATATCGATCATCTCTATTCACATTGCATACCTTAGTAAGTTCATTCTCCAAAATCTTGCTAAATGTTTCCACTGTTCCATTGGCCTAAGGATGATAAGGGATACTCTTATGATGATAGACTTGGAATTCCTTAGTCAGTGCTTCAGTAGTTTTACTCAAGAAGTGTGAACCTTGGTCACTCATCAAGATATTTGGACATCCAAATCTCGACAATATGTATTCAAAAATAAACTTCACAGCAGTCTCTACGTTGCAGTCCCTTACTAATTTTTCTTCGACCCATATTGTCAAATAGTCAGTCGTTGTGATGGTGTCCCTTGAATCAGGTGAATTGATGGATCCAACAAAATTAATAACTCACTTATCAAAAGCCTGTAATGTAACCTGTGGTACTAATGGCATTTCATGTCTTTGTGAAGGCTTTCCCGTTCTTTGACACATATCACACACTCAACAATATTCCTTTACATCTTTATGTAATGTAGGCCACCACAATCCTGCTCTCAAGATCTTCTGCACAGTAGATTTTCCTGCATAGTGTCCACCAGTTGCTCCCTCATGAGCCTCTACTGGAATCAATTGTTTTTCATGTTGTGAGACATACCTATCCAGTATCTCATCTGGCCCCATCTTATATTTTTCCTGCTCTCAATGAGAATTCAGCAGCCTTTATCACTAATTTTTTCTTCTGCTGCACAATATATTTTGAAGGATCCCTTCTTGTGTTCAAAAACTAAATGATATCTACAAAATGGTCATCTGCAAGTCTGATTTCAAATGACTATGCATTAGGGAGATTATCCTCCATATTGGTTGGTTCTTCCCCTGTTTCCAATCTTGATAGATGGTCATGTCCTGCATTCAATCTTCCTAGTTTAACAATGATTTCAAATTCATATTCCTGGAATAATAGTAACCATTTGCAGATATTTCCTCTTAGGATAGGCTTATTAACCAAATACTTTAGTGCATAATGATATGTAAACATTTTAAAGTGTGATCCTAGTAAATAATGTCTAAATTTCTACAAAGCATATACCATAGCCAATCTTTCTCTTTCTGTAGTTGTGTAGTTATTTTCTGCTTTAGATAATTTCCTACTTGCAAAATCTATAGGATGATCAATTTCTCTTGCACCAGGATGTTAATACTACTCCAAATCTATACAAGAGGCATCCACATGGACATGGAATTTCTTATTCCAATAAGGGAACACTAATATAGGCACAGCTACCATTTTTTATTTCAATATGTCGAGGCTCTTTTGACAGTCTTCATTCCATTGGAAAGTTACATCCTTCTTCAACAATTTCTCCATAGGCACAGTAATTTGCGCTTACCCCTTGACGAATTTCCTGTAACACCCAGTATGTCCCAACGCAATGTGAAGTTGTCTTACTGTCTTAGGCAGAGGAAATTTAAAAATAATAGCAAACTTAGCAAGGTCCACCATTAATCCTTGCTTGCAAACTATATGTCCCAAAAGTATACCAAAAGGTACACAAAATATGAACTTCTTTAAATTCAAGGAGATCTGATATTGTCTACATGTGTCAAGCATAATTCTTAAACTTCCAATATGTTTTCTTAGCAACCCAAATATTGTCCAATCATCAAAGTATACCTCCAAAAACATGTGGATGTATTCTTTAAAAGTTGCGACCACCACCCTCAAAAAGATAGCAAGGGCCTTTTTCAGTCCAAAAAGCATTACTATGTATTGATATGAGCCCCATTCCGTAGTAAATGTGGTCTTATGCTAATCTTCAGGTGCAATTTTAATCTAATGATATCCTGAAAATCCATCTCTAAATGAGTAAGCTTCCTGACCTCCTACATTGTCTAGTACTTCATCTGTGAAAGGGGTAGGGAAGGGATCATGTAAACATGCATCATTTAACTTGCTCAAATCAACACAGATCTTGATTTCTCCTTGAGTCTTATTTTTTTGCACCACCATAGGACTTACCCATTCTGATTCTTCCACTGGTTCAATAATTCCTGCTGCTATCATCTTATCAAGCTCTACCTTCACTTTCTCCTTATACTTTGGGTTTAATCTGTAAGGTATTCCCTTGACTAGCTTCACATCAGGTTTAAGGGGAATCTTCATGACCCCTAAATCTCCTATTATACCCTTCATATCTGAAAACTTAGTGGGAAATGGTTCCTAATGTCATGAAGAAATTTTGTAACTTTGCTGACGGTATCCTCATCCCAATAATCTCTTGTAGTTGAAAACTTGGGTTCCTTCTCCAATCCTTTGTTTACCTTCTTAATCTTTAGTGGCTTCATTATATCTGGTATCTCTAATTCTGGTCCATTTACTTCAAGATATCCTTCTAATTCTACTATGTCGACATTGCGAGGATCTTCTTCTTATTTTGTAGTAAGTTTATAGCATTCTAGTGCATTTTCGATTTGCGCAGCCCAATTAGGTTGTTTCCATGTCAATAGAGTTGCATTCTCAAAGATATTCTTCTTAACTATCTAAAGAGCCAAATCTATGTATGGGCAATCATCTTCAAAGTTGAATGTAAATATGAAACCATCAACCATGTCTTCCCAATCCACAGTAGCATGTTGAAGCTTTGTTTCTAGGTACTAGTTCTTAGGGATTGTTTCTAATGTATGAATAAATCAATTAACCCATTCTTGTTGTGGAAACTCCTTCCATGTTGTAGTGCATATGCTTACTAGGATTAGTTTCACCATCATATTTTATCTCTATTTTTTTATCTATCTATCCAAACCTTATCCACATAAATCTTCGACATTCTTGCCAACCTTCTATATTCTTCTTGTGTGCACCCCACCATCTAGCAGTGGTAGCTTTCAGGGTTACATCCAAGGCTAACAACCTTTGGTTCTTTGGAACATGTTGTTCATAATCCTTAATAAAAGTATTTATATCACTTCAGCCATCATAAGAAGGCAGATTACATACCTTAGATTTCATACAATGAACTAATTTGGTAATTCTTGCACATCGCTTTGTAGATACTTCATGCAACCTATTCTCCCAGTTCTCCAATTATTCTTCTGAGTCTGAGGTACAAGAAATATCATGATCCCAAATCAACTTTCCTTCTACTGTAGGGTTAACAAAATATTGTTCATGTGTTGTCATTTGATAGATATTATCTATATCAATTGTGCAATACTCTTCTTTGTCTGGTTATGTGTATCTTACTCCTTCTGATGAATCCAAGGGTACAATTACTCTCATATTTCTTAATTCAAATATCATCTATCTCTTCTTCTAATTAATTATGGCCATATTATCAAATTACCAGTCAAGTCTAAGTAATGCAGGATAAGGGTTACTATCATCAACAATTTCTATTACTTCAAAGTCAACAATAGTAAGAACTCCTTCAATATTCACTATTACACTTGGTAGTCTTCTTAAGGGGGAGATTTTTTATTAATTTTCCATCCTTAACTAAATAGACAACCACTGTAGTGTTTGCTCCATTAATTCCCATGTCTTATTTGTCAAAACATTAGCATTAGATCCCAGATCTAGAATAACTTGATCCATCTCATATTCTCCTATCTGTGCACTAAGCCTCATTCTCTTCCAGTTCTCTTTTGTCAATGCAAATTATTCACTATGCGCATCTCAGTTCATGGTGTTTATTTTGATGCACACAAATCTATCATTGTTGAATCCCTTCTACAACATTTTCATATCTTAATAATTCCATACAAGTTTGTAGAAAAGACTTTAAAGTATCTCCTTGAGCTGTTGACTCCTAGTCCTATGTCAGAGCTCGATTCGGTGTCGATGTTGGGTTGTGTTATATTCTTTCCATGACTAACCTATGTATTGAACCGGGGGGTTCCCCCCCTTCATTGTGCCGATTGCGCAACGGAGGGGTCATAGGGGGGTTTGAGGGGGGCAGGTAGCCCCCCTCTATGGGGTCCAGGGTAGCGCCCCGGGAAAAAAAAAATTGGACCCTATATTAGGTTGGGCGAACCTACCTATGGTTTTCGGTCCATGGTTTTGGACATGATGGTTTTTAGTCCATGGTATTGGAAGCTTCGGCATGTATAAATATGTATTGTAACATTGAAAGGAATATAATGAAAAATCAAGCTAGTAGTCCCGGTTTTTTGGGATCCAATGGGAAATCTTTGTGTATATGTGTTTTATGTGTTATGCTCTCACATTGTTTATTTTTCTGTGTTTTGTAAAATTCGTATGCATGTAATTTCTTTACGGGGTTAAAACCTACATATTCTATGTTGAAGTTAATGATACATCTTAGCTAGTTCTCTACTTTGGCTACACATTGGAGGTTGAAGATCCAACATCCATAAAACTTCGCTTTACTTCCATAAACACTTATTTTTCCTTCCAAATATAAAAAACAGGAGCTTTCTCAACAATTTTTCTAACCCATGTAATTTCAGATTCTTTCTTCTCATCTGCTTTACCACTTCCGGTCACAACTCCACTTCTATTAACAATACTAATTCATGGTTCGCCATTCCTTCTTTCAACGGTCATCATTTGAATATTCTATGCCGATTGTTGATTCCTTTTTTCTTGCATTTTTTTCCATAATTACAAGACATTCTTCAATTACATGGTCAAATGATTTATAGTACTTACATGTCATAGTAGGGTTTTGACAATCTCTCGCAAAATGGTCTGCCTGGTCGCAGTTATAGCAAATCATGTTTCCACATCCTCGACTAGCTCTAGCACCTCAACCTCTTCCTTGGTAGCCTCCTCAACCACCGCGGTATCCACTACCTTCATGTCCATGTTATTCTGCTTGCATTCTATAAGTGTCAGCATTGTGCTCCATCATCAATTCATAAGCTCGACAATTATTCTCATCACGTCCTACTGATCTATAGAATTTTCAATATAGGTTCCTTGGAGTCTGCACATCTTTTTCTAACAGATAACAATCTTCTAAGAAATATTGGCCTCTGGTCTTGCATATCTCACACCACAGGCTGGATCCTGCATTTAAAGGATTCAATGGTCCACTAGCCATGTAATCCCTAAAGATAGGAATGTTTTCCTTAGAATGGCCCTCTGATCTGCACTTTGTAGACCATACATCTTCTCTTACTTCCTTTTTTTCTTGATATCTTGTATCTACAGGGTTAGGTTCGCCAAGTGACTTTGAATCTGTTGCATACCTGCATTAGTATCTCATATAGGTGAAGCTTCCAACTTCATCGCAATCTGCAGAGCTTCGGCTTGGCTTGTTATCTTTTTTTGCATCAATGGTAGTCTAATATGAGGTAACAATGCAACTATAAACTATTCTTGATGTTGTTGTGGAGATATTTCGAAGCTCACTTGATCCAAAAATTCCTTAAATCTCTGATCAACCAGAGAGACTCAGTAGGTTTCTGTTTAAATTCTTTTAACTCAGTGATGCATTGTGACTCAGACTTCG
>APFE031487363.1:3781-30948 GCA_000404065.3 Pinus taeda | reverse complement strand
AACTACGCTTCTATCATCTTCAAGATCATGCCTAGCAAAGATCAACCTTTGACGATTTGGATATTACTTGGGATATGAAGGACAAGAGGAAGGGTACATTCTTCCAAATATTATAATCAACTACGCTTCGATCATCTTCAAGATCATGCCTAGCGAAGATCAACCTTTGACGATTTGGAGCAATTCCTTGTCTTGAATTTTAGCTTTCGCATTATTGACAATCTCTGAGCTATCAACTTCATAAGTAATTTTCATGTCGGTTAGAATTTTGATATATGCATTCCCCCTTCATAATTAATTTTCATCCTCAGTAGAGTTTTGAGATCTTCATGATTTTTTTTAGTCATGGTAATGTGAAATATATCATGAGGTAATTGTTCTCATGTTCATCTTAGTTTACTATCCATTTTGTTTATATGGCTACACTAATTCCTAACAGGATCAAAGACCTTGCCTTTCATTGTAAAGATTAGGACACACATATTTTCACTTGCCTTTTTTAAAACTTCTTAAAAACCGTTTTGCAAATTTCTCAAGATGCTACACTACATTCATATTCCTTTGCAATTTAAAAAGCAAAAATGATATTAATATCCAATAAATTTATATAGCTATTAGATAAAATTCAAAATAAATAACATAATATGATATGTTAGACAAACTCTTGAGTGCTTTGAACACCTTGTTTCGAACATCCTAAAAAATAAATAAAATATTAAAATGAAAATAAAATCCACACCAAATTCTAAATGTCAAATCCATAATAATGTGACTAACGAAATGGAATAAATAAAAAGTGGTAAAAGCATGAATTGAAGCCTTATTGGAAATATGCGTGTTGGAAAGATGTTTGTTTGAAACGGAAAAAACAAGGATTAATGGAAAGAACCACCAAAATATAGAAATAACCAGAAGCATCCGTCAAACATGGGCAAAAAAAAAGCATCCACCGAAAATTTCAAAGAGCCATGGATGATCCTAATTGGATCCATAAAAGATTGTCAAAGAACCATTACGGTATCAGGTCGGGACAAATCTCTAAGAACTCAGAAAAATGACCAAAAACACCCCTGAACCATTGGCAATGGTAGCCAAAGTGAAATGACGAGGACCACAGTCAAAGCATGCTCAGTGAGGCCCATGGAGACTGTGCAGTAGGTCAATGTAGCCCCTGGGAGCCCCAGATCAAAAAAAGGAGGCAGACTTTGATGCAATCGCACATTGTTGGGAAAACAGGGCTGCAATGGTGGAAGCCCAAGCACTCGGACACACGACGAACTAGAGAACCATGGGAAGAAGAGGAAAAAGTGCTAAACATGTGAAGGCATGACCCACGCTCTGGAAACTGGTGCTATTGATTTGGGTGTCCTCAAATTGTAAGCAATTTTTGATGGAGGCAGAGCGATCCCACTAAACAATTGATGCGTGGCAAGCAGAGGTGAGAGAAAATTGTCGTTGATCACATGTTATCGGTCGAGCAAGTCAACCACACATGATGTGCATATGACGTTCGATATGGGAGATCCAGATCGAACGACAGAGATCAAGCCTGACGTAGGAAGCAAAATTGATGAAGGAATACACCGTGATTTGTAAATATTTAGAATCCATTCGACTGCCATTGTGGATGAAAGACTTCATCCATGACACAACTAAAGAAACGAACCGACGAAACAAGCTGGAACCATTTAGAGGAAGACAAGTGGCCACTCCTTGAGTGTTCATGTTGACGCCGAATAGGGAACTCCAAGTGTAGCTGCAGAAGGTGAATCGACAAAGGAAGAAGAGGAAGCTAAGAGACATGAGTTCGAATGGGTAAAAACCATGAACATAGACAGAATACATAAGTCGAGTCAGTCAGAATGAACCCCAAGAGGAGGACTGAACACTGAGAGACAGAAACTAGAGAAGAAGGTAATAAAGCAAAAGCAGAAAGAGAAAGAGGGCTGAGCTAACCAGCTGTTGCATCGAGCGCCAGAGAAGTTGAGAGGTTCGAGCCATCCCACAGAGGAATCTATCTCGACTGAGGACCACACTTAGCTCTTGCCACTGTAAACCAGAAGGTCACAAAGCTGGTAGGAAGAAGAAGAGTCTATGTACTCCAATGGTGTGGGTCCAAGAACCACCATGTCAAGCAAAACCTACTTCACGAGAACTCACATTGAGTCCCTGTATTGTAATTCTTTGCTTAAAGGCACAGTAAAAAAAGGCCACAACTGAAAGTTGGACCAGATACATAGCCCTGGAGAATAGGGTGTACTCCTTATTAAAAATTCTTGTGTCTTTGTATTTGCTTACTGTATTTCTCTATTTTATTTCCATTTTTTTGTCTGTGTATTGGCAATCTGATCAATCCGTTTCTTCAATAACACAGAATACACACAAGCACATGAGTTTGTAATACCTTTGTTTAATAAATCCTCAACTGATGTCACTCACAGGGTGAATATCAGATCAAGTGTTATCATAGCTCTAGGTTGTAAGGTTAGACAAGCTTGTGTTGGTTTAGTTGTTGAATGCTCACGAGATCAAATCTCAAATTAGGAGGAGAGCTGGTTGAAACTAATCCTGAAATTGGGAGAGTCTATCCTCAGAAGGCAATGTTAGAGAAAGGTTCTATGGGGCCAGACCCTCAATTGATAGAGAATTTCCTAGCTATAAAGTCTATGGTAGAAGAAATGTATAGGGACTTTAGAAAGCACAAGGATGGAGATTTGTCAGGTTCTAAACAAGATAAAGAAGAAGATGAGTCTCATTCCCATGACCACTCAAAAGGAAAGGGGAAAGAGGAAAGCTTTCCCACACCTCCTAATAGCCCTGTGCATAATAAGAAATCATTTTTTATTAAGCTAGATGTTAAATTTAATTTTCCTATATATGATGGAGAGCTAAATGTTGAAAAGTTGGACAATTGGATTAGACAAATTGATGTGTATTATAACTTAGACAAGAGTAGAATTCAGCTAGCGAGCCTATGCCTAGGAGGCACTGCCTTGGTTTGGTGGGAAGGCAGAACCCAAGCTGATATGAAGAAACATTTTAAGACCATCTCGGTCTAGAGTCAATCTGTTGCTGCAGTCAAAAATCAGTTCTATCGATTGCTGTACATGCAACAAGCCATGATGAGTTGAAAAACTCTTCGGAAGTTGAAACGAAAAAGTGTGCAAGGGTATACTCAAGAGTTCAGAAAGAGAGCATTGATGTTGGGTATCTCATTAGACTCACCAGAGACTCTATTGAAGTACATTGGTGGTCTACACAACTACATGAGGCATGCCATCGTCATGTTTAATCCCACTAGTATAGATGAGGTATCTGTACAAGCTACTCATCTAGAAGCTAGAGGAAATAATGGAAATCTAGAAGTTGGGGGACCATCCCAACACACTGTAAGCAAGAGCATGGAGAAAAGAAAGTAGAAGTGGAAAGCAATGAAGTCTAACACTACACAAAAAGGCAAAGCTTCATGCACTCACAGTAAAAGGGGGGGCATGATGATGAGCACTATTGGATTTTGCATCTAGAGCTGAGACCTAAGAAGTCCAAGGGCAAGAAGAAGAAGACTGTTGCAACTATTCAAAAATATTTCGGGTCAGATTCGGGAGATGAAACAATCATTGCAGCCACAGGTATAAAAGGTAAGAATTCTGAAGCATCTACTAGTAATTTTTCTCAAACTATTATTGATAAACAATATGAGAGAAAAAGACATGAGCTTTTTCATATTCGAGTTATTTCCAAACATCAAAAGATTGATAACTTGTTTGATAGTGGCTCACAAGTAAATTTGATTTCTAAAGAAATTTTAAAGAAATTGGGATTAGAAACTAAACCTCACAAGAAACCACACCCATTAGGATGGTTGAAGGATACAACACAACTACAAGTCACAGACAGTGCAAACTCAAGTTTTCTTTTTGATCATCTTTTGTAGATGAGGTTGAGTTAGACATAATTTCTTTTTCTATATGTGGAGTTGTTTTAGAAATTCCTTACTTGTATGATAGAAATGCTATTTTCTATAGAGCTGAGAACAAGTATCTACTTGTTAAAGATGGAATCGAATACTTTGTAAGAGCTCATAAGCTCAAGAATAATTATACTCTCATAATTTTCGGTAGATGAAAAGAATGATAAATTCATGCAAACAATTCTTACTAATGGTTGTAAAGGAAAAGAAACCTAATAAAACCAATGTATTTGAGGGTTGTAATGCTCAGCAGCAAGTTGATATAGAAAACATTGTTTCAGAGTATGATATTCTGTTTCAGTAACCTAAAGGTTTGCCACCCAGAAAGGAAATAGTAAATGATATTATTTTGCAGCAAAATGTTCCATTGCTTAACATTGGGATGTACAGGTTGTCTGCTTTAGAGAATGCTGAAATCAAGAAGTAGGTGCAGGAGTTGCTAGAGAAATGATTCATCAGGCCTAGCACATCACCATGTGGTTCACCAATCATTTTGGAGAAAGAAAGATGGCTCTTGGAGAATGTGTATTGACTATTGAGCATTAAATAAGATAAAAATAAAAAATCGTTATCCCCTTCCTCGCATAGATGATCTTTTGGATCAATTAAAGGAAGTTCTTTATTTCACCAAGATGGATTTGCATAGTGGATACCATTGAGCCAGAGTTACGGAGCAAGATGCACAAAAGGCTGCTTTTAAAACAAAGCAGGGATTGTATCAGTGGCTGGTTATGCCTTTTGGCTTGACCAATGCTCCTGCTACTTTCATGAGATTAATGAATGAAGTACTCAGACATTTTCTTGATGATTTTGTTATTGTGTATCTGGATGACATTCTGAATTTTAGTAAAACATGGGAAGAACACTTAAAGTATGTTAAGAAGAAATTAGATGTTTTGGAAAGATAAAAACTTTATGTTAAACTATCAAAATGTGAATTTGGCAAAACATCTCTAAATTATTTGGGTCACATAGTAGGGGTGGTGAACTGAAAATAGATCCCTCTAAAGTGGTAGTCATTGTAAAGTGGCCTAAACCCAAGTCTGCTACAGAAGTAAGAAGCTTCTTAGGAGAAAAACAATATTGGAGGAAGTTCATTTCTAATTTTTCCTCAATTGCAGCTCCCTTACATGCTTTGACATCATTGAACAAGGTGTTTTAGTGGGGAGGCAAACATCAAAAAGCCTTCGACACCTTGAAAGAAAAGATTAGTACAATGCCTGTATTAGCACTGCCAGATCTACAAAGACCGTTTTAAATCCAAACAGATGTCAGTGACTATGCCATGGGAGTAGTGTTGACACAACACGGTAAACCCATATGTTATCATTCTGAGACTTTTAATCCTGTAGTCGTTAACTATCCTACCTATGATAAAGAATTGTATGCATTAGTTTAGAGTATGAAAATGTGGAAACATTACTTAATGGGAAAAGATATAGTAATACATATTGATCATCAACAACTTCAATATCTACACTCCCAAACTAAGTTGCAACAATCAAGGAATTATAGATGGATGGGATTTCTACAACAGTTTCACCTAGTCATTAGATATAAGAATGGCATACACAACAAAGTTGGAAACATGTTCTCTAGACCCATTATAAATGCATCTACAATACTTAAGCATAATTTTGTGCTACATGAAAGCTACATAGAACAATATGCTCAAGATATAGACTTTAAATATGTATATGCAACTTTGAGTCAAGGTAAAAAGGTAGAAGAATTGGACTCTCATGTGAAAGACCGACTCTTATACCATTGTGTGAAACTTTACATTCCACAAATAGAGAGAATAAAGATAATTAGAGAGGCGCAAACTTCTCTGATATCATGTCACTTTAGGGTAAGTAAAACAGTTGCATAGCTGCAAATATTTTGTTGTTGGCTGAAAATGAATGAGACGGTTTCTAGATATGTAAGAGGGTGTACTATGTCTGCTAAAAGCAAGCCCAGGAATAGAAAACTATGTTTGTACACTCCTTTACCAGTTCCTTCTCACCCTTGGGAAAGTGTTTCCATGGATTTGTTGGAGGACTGCCTAAATCTAGGAAGGGTCATGATTATTTATATGTGGTTGTGGATGGGTTAAGAAAAATGTGCATTTTGATACCTTGTAATAAACAGATTATAGCTAAAAATATTGCAAAATTATTCTTTCAACATGTATGGGTTCATTTTGGATTACCCACTTCTATTGTCTCTGATCGAGACACTCGATTTGTGGGGAAGTTTTGGTCAAGTCTTTGGGAACTGATGGACACCCAATTGAAGAAAAGCACAACTTTTCCTCCACAAACCAATGGCCAGACAGAAGTAGTTAACATGACAGTGATCCAGTTTCTCAGGGGATATTGCAACAAACATCCTAAGCTTTGGGATAAACATTTTTGTTATGTGCAGAATGCTTACAATAAAGACAAACACTCTTCTACACAGAGATCTCCTTTTGAGACCTGTTTTGGTTTCATACCATTGTCACCTTTGGATTTTGTCTTTGGTAAAGATACCATGGTTAATGGCCACAGTCATTTGGACAAGGAAACTAGGTTCATTGAACAGATCTAGGAGATCCACTAGGAAGTACAGGAATAGTTGGAAAAGAGCCAAGACAAATATAAGGCTAGGCATGACAAGAATCAGATGGAGCATAGTTTTCAAGTTGGAGACAAGGTTTGGCTATATATCAACAAGGACAGGATGCAAGGAGAAGGTAAAAAGCTAAATCCTATCAGGTATGGACCTTTCAGGATACTTGAGAATATTGGTGAAAATGCTTTTCACCTTGATCTACCAACTTACATGGACATCTACTCAGTGGTAAATGTAGATTGCTTGAGATTGTTTGAACCTTCAATGATTGAGGATCCTGAAGAGCAAAGTCAATTGCCTTTTATTGATGACCTACTACCTGAATATCTTAATGAATTATAGGAAGACAAAGTCTTGGACAAGAAGGTAAGGATGACACACAAAGGAGATGTTGAATACCTCAGTATTGGATCAAAGGTTCAAAGACGAGCAGTGCAAAGTGGATTGAGATTGGACAAGTGAGACAATAGTATCCTCACTTAGTCGATGCTTGAAAGAAAACAAACTTTTTATGGTCCAAAATATTTTTCAATGGGAAGGCCGTGATCGAAATTGGATGCATAAAACACTGTCAAATAACCATGAATGTATCAAGTCGGGACAAATCTCTAATAATTCTGAACAGTGATCAAAAACACCCTTGAACTAGTGGCAATAGCATCCAACGTGGAACGACGAGGACCTAGGTCAAAGCTCGCTAACCGATGCCCATGGAGACTGCGCAGGAGGTCAAAGTAGCCCCTGGGAGCCCCGGGATGGGAAGAGGAGGTGGATTTTGATGTGAAATTAGCACATCGCTGGGTAAACAGGGCCAAAATGGGGGAAGTCCGAGCACTCGGATGCATGGTGAACCAGAGAACCACGGGCAAAAAAGGCAAAAAGCAATAAACGTATGAAGGCGGGACCTGTGCTTTGGAAATCGGTGGTATTGATCGAGGCACCCTTAAATGGTAAGCAATTTTGGGTGGGAGTAGAGTGATCCCACTCAATGATCGACGCATGGCAAGTGGAGGTGAGAGAAAACTGTCGTTGATCGCATGTTATAACTGTCATTGATCGCACGTTATTAATAGAGCCCGATCGAATGGTTGAGATGAAGCCTGATGGAGGAAGAAAAATCGACGAAGGAATATGCCATGATTTGTAAATATTTGGAATCTATTTGACCACCACGGTCGAGGAAAGACTTCATCCACGACTTAAGTGAAGAAACGAACCAACAAAGTAGGTTGGCGCCATATAGAAGAGGACAAATGGCCATTCCTTGAGTGTTCATGTTGATGCTGAATAGGGAACTCAAAGCGTAGCTACAGAAGCTGAATCGATAAAGGCAGAAGAGGAATCGAACAAACATGAGTTTGAAAGGCTAAAAATCATGAACAGAGAGAATAGACAAGTCAAGTCAGTCAGAACGAATCCCGAGAGGAAGACTGAACATTGAGAGATAGAAACTAGAGAAGAAGGCAGTAAAGCAAAAGCAGAAAGAGAGAGAGGGCTGATCTGACCAGCGACAACATCGAGCACCAGAGAGCTTGAGAGATTCAAGCCATCCCACAAAGGAATCTATCTGGACTAAGCAACACAATTGGCTCTTGCCACTGTAGACCAAAAGGTCACAGAGCTAGTAGGAAGAAGAAGAGTCTGTGTACTCCAGTGGCTTGGGGAATCCAAGAACCACCCTACCAAGTAAAACCTACTTCAGGAGAACTCACATTGAGTCCCTATATTGTAATTCTCTACATAAGGGCACAATAAAACAAGGCCACCACTGAAAGCTAGACTGGAGACATAGCCCTGGAGAATAGGGTGAACTCCTTATTAAAAAATCTTGTGTCTTTGTATTTTCTTACTATATTTCTCTGTTGTATTTCCATTTTTTTGTCTGTGTATTAGCAATCTGATCGATTTGTTGCTTCAATAACATAGAACACACACCAACACATGAGTCTGTAATACCTTTGTTTAATAAATCTTCAACTGATGTCACTCATAGGGTGAATATCAGATCAGTGGATTGGATTGAAATTTGAAAAAGCATGAACTCTCAATTAAAGAGAGAGCATGGAATCCCTGAGGAAGTACAGGTGGTAAAACTCTTGTAGCCATTGAAGGAAAGTGCGGAATCCCTATATTAAGTCTTATCATTTTTCCAACATCTTCCTTTTCTTTTGTCCATATCGATTGTGATTATTCATATGTGTTTGGCTAATGTGTGGTTAGAGTTTAGGTTTGTCTGTGTTGAGTCTGTGTTTGAGTCAGTCATGGTTATGTGGGATAGAGGAGGAGGCTGAAAATAGAAGGGAAGAGGAGGAAAAATGAGTTATTTACTGATTTTTTGGGCTCAGAGAAATCAATTATCTCTAAAAATGGTATCGATTAGATTCTATTTAATTTCAATGTTTCTATTCATCTATGCCTTGTTGTAAGAACTAATTCCATTTCATAACTTTGTATTTTTGTTTGGTGCATTGTAAATTATTGGAGTGAATGAAGAGTTGACGTTGCAGGAAAATGAATGAAATATGGAAGGAAAGAGGTGGTTGACGTTGTTGTTGTTCAAGGCATTCCAATTAGCTTGTTGGACGTGAAATCCAATCCCAATTCTAGGTATATAGAGATGGCCCTGTATCTCTCCTTTTGATTAGTTGAAACATGGTGCTTTAGCCAATTTTATTGAATTTAAGGCTCTCCTTCCTCCTCAATAATTTGTATTAAATTTAAAATTTTCTTTATTTTTTCAATCATCCTCAATAATTTTTATTACATATAATTTTTCCATCATTCCTTCAATAAGTTATCCCCTATGAATTCAAGCATCACTAGATTTTTAATGACTTCTAATAGCTCTGTATTTGGGTTTAATCTATTGTGTTTTAATTTATTTTGTGGTTTTCTAGTATAAACTCTTCTTTATTAGTTTAAAACATTATTTTTTTTTAACATGACTTGTTGTGTATTGCGTTCTTTGTTCGTTTAATCTGTGGGTTTTTCCCTTTTGGGTGTAAAAATATACATTTTTGAAAGTGGATTCCTATTTGTTTTCATTATTTAAATATGCGATAGAAAGATTTATTACTTCTATATAAAAGACAAATTGATAATCTTCAAGACAAATTGATAATTTTCATTATATCTTATTAAAAATATACATTTTTCTCTAATATTTATGTGGTATTGCATGCAAATTTATTTACAGGAGGGATTTCACATCCTAGTTTTGTTGAAAGGATTTTTTCTGAAAGTAAATATTGTAGTTATATATTATTCTTTTCTTCTCTCAAATACTGTAAGAGAATTATGCACACAATTATTAATAAAAATATTTTTTATGGAAAGGGTTAAACTCTTTCCAAGTTCTCAAGAAGGATGGGGCACCATTTTTCTTTCAGTAGTGTAGTTATCTTTGTTTCTGTTCATTACTTTTCTTTAAACTCATACCCATCAAAACATATTTTTTAAAGATACATTTACTTTACAACATTTATATTTGAAGCATGCCATATTACACTTCATTGATCATCCATTCATATTATAACACTTATCACACTTCCATACAACTCATAACACACTTACATTAAAAAAAAACTATTCTTTTCTTACAAAAATACAAATTATACAATCTTTCACCATGCATTGAAAAACACTAAATATAATTATACTTAACAGATCAGTGATATTGGTTTTTCTTTTTTCTGGTTTTCATTTTTAGTGATTTTTAAAGCTTTTTATATTGTATTATTTATATTTTACATAATTAGATAAAGCTATACATATATAATTTAATGTATTTATGTATTTATGTTGATATAGTGAATTGATACTATACCACGTTACATTGAAATTGATTAAGTGTGTGTTTAGTCGAATTGTGTGTTTTCTTTTTTGAAATTTCATATATATATGTCGGTGGTCCTAATAATGATTATTTTCTTTTGTATTTAGACACCAAATTTTATATAGTGTGTTTGTTTATTTGGACTAGTATTTTGTATGTTTATTTAATTAAAATACCATATATATGTGAATGCTTGTATCAATGTTTATTTATGAATATTTGTATGTAATTTGGAATTGTGGTCATGTGTTTGTTGTATTGAATTATGAATTTGAATGGGTAAACATAATGTAGATTTAAATTTCTATATTGTGTGTGTGTGTGTGTTTTTAAAGGTGCATAAGAATATTTGATTGTTTTCTTTTATTGACTTGAAATTTTATCATGTGCAATTAGTTATTTGAAATTGTATGTTATGTGTTTAGTCCAATTTGTATATTGTGTGTTTGTTTGAACTTGTACTTTGTATCCCTCTTTATTTGAAATAGCATATGTGTGTGTGTGTGTGTGTGTGTTTATTTATTAATATTTGTAAGGTGTGTGGCTTGAAATTGTAATTATGTGTTCATTGTATTGAATTGTGATTGTAATTAATTTCATAGCATAAATTTGACTTTGTATATGTACTGTATGTTTTACTTTTTATAGTGTGTGATTCCTTATTTAATGTTGCATTTTCATATTTGGGTGTTTGTTTTTTTATTAACTTGAAATTGTATTATTTGTGTTTCCTTAGTTTTTTAACACCCCTCCCTTGTGTACTAAATTATTGCAAACCTAAGGCGAGTTGCAACTAGGTGTGATGTCCTCCCTTGTGTGGTAAATTATTGTAAACCTAAGCCGAGTTAAAGCTAGGTTTGATATGCTCCCTTGTGTTTTAAATGCTTGTAAACCTAAGTTGAGGGAAGCTAGGTGTGATACCCTCCTTCTCCTCTTAAACTATTCTAAACCTAAGATGAGGAAAGCTAGGTGATATATAACATGAAAAGAAAATGTGTTATTAATAAATTAATAAAATAAATCACTTAGAGGGTGGAGCACCAAGAGAGAGGAGATTCTTTCCAAATCCCATGGGGAACAGGAATAGAGATGAATCTCTCATGATAATATTCTATATGACATTCTAGATAAGCTTGGATGTATTGGATATACATTGAATGGATGGGAGATAAAGATCCATCAGACATAAAAGCTTCATGGGAAATAAACGCAAAATTTTATGAGGAAAAGCCTTCTCGGAGGTAAATATGATCTTTTTCGAAAAAGACCTAAGCAAATGGAAAAATTCATAAAAGCAGGACATTGATAGTTGTAATTAAATCATGAAACAGGGTATTAAATACCTAGTGACTGATTAATTTCGGGCAGTTGATCCTTGGCAAGATCTTAAGCTCGAGGGGAATCAAAGGTTATTCATGGTTGGGTGATGGTGCTCCTCCCTCCAAGAGAGGTTTTAGTTGGTGTCAGATGTGTGGGATGTTTGTATGATGATTCTTACTCTCTCTCTCTCTCTCTCTCTCTCTCTCTCTCTCTCTCTCTTTGTTATAGTTCCAGGTTTTTTATGAGAAAATTTTATTAAGTCTCTGTTATCGTTCCAATTTTTCTATGAGATGATTGCTTAAGTTTCCTCACCATGAGAATGTTTGGATGAATTACATGGGTTTGTGTACTAACAAAATTATTAGGATGTTAAATCGTACAATTCAGATATATGAATTACATAATTTCCTCTTTTATAGAAAATGAATGATTCAATAATGCATGTAACTATCATGTGCTCTCATATGAATTTCAAAGTTATTAAGATTATCTTTACAGTGGTAGCAAAGAGTAGCATGCTTTAGTGTTTTGCAGGTTTTGATGCATGTGGAATAATTATGGAGGAATGTCTCTCATAGTAGTATCAAAGGTTCACCATGGTCTGTGTCATGCATAATGAAATTAGATGCTATTGCATGTAGTATAAGGAATTGATGGAACATCCTTTTAGTTATTCATATATGGGTCTGTAACATATCCTGTGAAATTGACTTGAATATCATCAGGTCGCTGACGGTACCTACTGTGCCTATGAGATAGGTTACTGGTATAATGCCTAATCTAAGATTTGTATTTAATTAAGCAATTTGTTATGCATGACAAAAATGAGACCTATAATAATGATGGATGATCATAATAGTAGAGTTTAATTAAGATCATTTATGTAGGTAAGGAAATTAGCATAGGTTGCATGTTATGGTTAGTTCGATTTTCATCTACTAAATCATGTTTACCAAAATTTTGACACATAGGCTTTGACAATAAGGTTAAAAGACCATACTAGAACCATTGTATAATTCAATTGATCATGATTGTGGAGCCTATTAAAGAATTACTAATGTTGATATAAGGGTGGGCTAAAGATACACTAAGTAGTATTGTTTCTTAACGATTAAATATAGAACAAAATAAACATTTATATAATGGAAGCTTAGGAGCTAAATTCCAGGGTAGGCTAAGGATGTCCGTTACCAATGGTAGCAAGGAAAAAGTTCAAACACTCATGCTTATGGACCAATCCACCTACGTAGCATTTCCATTACGGGTTTAAAAAAAAAACGTTCTCCATAAAGGTGAAGTTAAAATTTGAAGCATGGAACATGTTAATGTCATATTTATTTGTTGTCGTTAAAGAATGTTAGGATTCCTTAATGGTTTATTGAGGAACCATGAATATACATATGTTAATTCAATATATATGTAACAGGATATTAAATCAAGCAATTTAGTTAAAGATGAAGTTTTTATGCTTTGGTGGAAGATGTTTTCTACCTCCATCTAGGTTGGATGCTCAACAGGTACTCTAAGAAGACCATATGGTATCAAAAAATTTAATGTAGGGTCAAATCCAAAAGAATTGTCAAGAGACTTCAATCAAACCTACATCAAACAACTATCAAGATAAGCGTTGGGGTCTTTTTGTTTCCCCTCTATATGTTTTTGAAGGTGCCTTTCCATGGCTGCAAAGTGTGTAATAAATCTCTAGAATTGTTAAGCTTGTCTCAAATCCATGCCCATGAGATTGATTCACGTGCTTAAACTTCAGTATGTTTTAAAACGGTATGCCAACAACAAAAGTACCAAACGAAATCTAATCAGCTTTGTCATATAAAGAACATTTTTTTGGAGGTCAAGGTGTTGTTATGGCTTCTTTGGCGTATTATATTATTGAGGAATTGAAGAATTCTAGAATTTAAAACTACAAAATATGACCTCCAAAAATTTCTTCGACTCTATTTTCATCATATCAACTTGAGTGGGACGTTACAAATTATCAATTTCCGTGCACTAGGTAGTATTTAGGAATGGCATAAATGGCCTCATCCGTAATGTCGATATTAAATTGTGTGGGCTGAATGCATAGTGTGAAAAAGTGCACGTTGGGTTATGGCAACTAGAAAGATGAAAAGAGTTGGTCGACTTGTGTGTCTGCCCGGTCACCCTGTTTCCCATTCGGTGGTAACCACCACCAATCCATCCATGATAGGGAGGACCTCACCACCGTGATTAAATTGCCGTACTCAACAACTGATTCCCGTGAAGTGGATTAACCCATTAAGGAAGATATATCATGGCCAGTTCAACATTCACAATGGAGAACTGAACCTTTGTCAGATGATGGCGATAAAACTCAACCTTAGGCAGTTATGAGGCAATTTCAACCTGTGAAACTTTTTAACAAACAATTCAGTTATGTCTCCAAGCATTTTTGGAAACTCCTTGATGGAAGAGGAGAGGAATACCTAGGAAGAATTGTCAATCTGAATAGGAAATCGAGGCACAGGGATGCAGATTCTGCGCAAGTTATGTGGACGGACAGAAGCTAGCTATTATTTTGTTCTGGAAAATGGTCAGGAAAATTAGCCGAGACGTGTGATTCACCATACGATTACTCCTCCCTATGGATTAGCGCTGAATACGCGGGTATGCTACTTGATCCTCATGCGTAGTTATTTTTTTTTCAAGTGTGTTACAGATTTTCTATTCACTTTCAGGATGGGATGAATGCCGGTTTGGGTGTCTGTTTTATGGGTTTCCCGAACTGTCGTGGGGAACATCCAGGAGAGATCGACCTTATCCACCTTATCCAATGACCCAGAGAGGTACGAAATTGTTGAATCCCAAAAACATAGATATAGGGTTACCCTAAAAAAGGCTTAGAGAATAATGCTGTTAAAAGCAACCAATGAGAAACAATAAAAAACAATATTACGTATGGTTTACAGATAAGGATTTTTGAATATAAGATGTACATATAGTAAAATTACAACCGTTGTTGACATGTAAACATTGCCGACGTGGAGGCAATGGCTTTTAGTTTTATTTTTGGAGAAAAGTATGGCAAAGCGGTTAGCTTTCCAACCAGACCAACAATGGATAAAAGAAATGGCTGCTAAAGCAACATGAAAATTCCACACCCCACAAAGCTCGCCCTTCCTAGCTTTGAGAAACCTCACGAGAAAAGCTTTAGATTGATGTTTCCCATTTAAATACTACATTTTGCATTTGTCTTATCTCAGAAGGGAATTCAATTGTGGAAAGCTGAAATTTTGTCTTACGAATGTATGAACGTTAATTGCAGAACATGACTTTGTATATGAGAATCGGTAATGGGATAAATATTTAGGATAATGCTTATCCTCATCATCCAATATGCAGAGAGTAAGCATTGGTAACTCCTGTAATCAAATATCTAGTGCTATAACTGTGAGTATTTCTGGCTCCTTGACATGATCCTCTGCTGCCTTATAGAGAAAACGAATAAGGGAAGCCATGGAGAAGATGCTCCCAATGGTAGTATGCCACTTTAGAAATAAAAGAAAACGTAGTCAAGGCCATGACAACCTCCAATTTCTCTACCTCTGGTACCCTGTGGAAGGTGATAGATGTAGCACATGATGCTCAAAATTTTCTGTTGTGATCTCATAGAGTTGGAAAAGGTCACTTGTTTCCAGTTATCTTTTATCATGATACCGAATTGGAATTCTAAATTTTGATCCTATAACCTAATGCGCGTTATCAATGGTATATATAAATTTATATTTGTTATTTTGTTGACTATGTTAGGTGAAGTTTTCTGTAAATATACTATGGATATATCTCTATCAATCACACATTAAGACACGACTGTTATAGCCATGGTAATGGTTCATGGCTGTGGATCATTCATGTGGTTCTGGATCTCACGAGTGTACCCCTAAAAGAATAACCGAACAGAAATAATGTTACATCATTTTCTATATAGCAATGACAAGCCAAGAAATTCTATCAATATTTGACAGATTTTGATGGGTTGGATGTTGTATTCCACAGGGATTTTCCACTATCTAAAATGATTTCCTAGCCATATTTATGTATTGTTAAGACATATTCAAGTTTCCAACATCCAACATTATCATGCCCTGATACCCAAAAACTGTTGGAATTTGAGCATGGAGCTAATTGTCCGTTGTTCCTTCCTTATTCCTTCACTCCACTCTAATAGCCTCGCTGAAGTGAGTGATTAAGAGTGGAGGAGAAGTAACTGTGAGTTCTCATTCTAGAGAAGAAGGGATATGGAGGAAGGGACAACGAAGCAAAGGCTTATTTGAAGAAGAGCTTGCGAGTATTATCGTCTTCTCAATCATCATTGTTTGCCTTAATTTTGACTTGATGTTAATTATCTCACCTCTAGATTCCTTTTGGTGGGTTTTGAATGTTTAATAGCCATAAAACATTATAATTTGTTTATGACCCTCATAATCAATAGCTAGGATTTACCTACCTATATGGCTTTTGACACAATAAATTTGACAACATAGTTGGAACGTGAAATGGAATAATAATTCGCCAAACTCTGAGACACTGCAATTGCGTATATAAGATATTGTCACTACTGCTTTCATTAACATTGTAATATGTGTTTATTAAGACTCTATAGAACTCAGGTAAGTTGAAAAGGGTTGTCTGTATTTCGATTCCATGGCTAGATATCATTAGATCACACCAAAAGCATATCACCATGCTTGCATGATTGATCTCCTTGGATGATCTCAAAGGCTGAATGAGGAAGAGGCCTTGTTGACAACATGCCTTTTGAACCTAATGCAACTATGTGGGGAGATGTGCTCAATTCCTTCAAAATTCATGAAATTATAGATGTAGGGAAACATGTGAAACATGTGATGAAAAAACTTTTAGAGTTGGAACCTCCATGTTGACTAATCTTATACTTGTCCATATAATGGACAGAACTAAAGAAACTAGATCTCATTTTATTTTTCTACATGGAGCCCAATGGAATGTTTGATCTGTGATTCAAAAGAGGCTATTAGGTTGCAGGAGGGAGTGATAGAAATGGAAGGAGAAATGTATGGACATAATCCTCCAACCACAGTGCTTTGTATCCATGTTTGATATTATTCCTACAAGTTGTCTAAGGAAATTAATCATTTGAAAAAAAAAATGATGTTAAATTTATGTTTGATATTCTCGTAAGAGTATAAGTGTGAATTGATTTTATTATTATTTAGAACTGTGATGAAAACATGGTTATTATATAAGCAACACATGTAATATTTTGTTTAACTGAAGCATGCACGTGTTTTTTTAGAGTGATAGGATGGCACCTTCATATGTATGTTTGTTTTCTCCTTGAAATAAGAATAAAAAGGCAAATTAACACCTGTACAAAAATGATGTAACCACTTTGCTAAATGAAAAGAAGATAGTGTTAAGATTTTAAGTCACTCTTAAATAGTATAAAAATTTGTGTATAAGAATTTATGTGGAGATACAAAAAAGGTGTTGGGGCGAATACTTAATAAGCAGGAACCCTTCCATGTTATGATTTGGGACACCTCTTGGAGTCACTGTTGAACTTATCATTTGGATAAGCAACAATGATTATGATTTACTATTATTCAAAAGTTAGTACTTGGTGGGTATTTATGTATACCTTGAACTATGAAAGAAATTATCTTTTCAGTGGAATGTGATGCAAGTATGTAGGAAGTCACTTTTACATATATAGAACTTTTAGTCACTTGAACTATATCTCAAGTAAAATTTAACATAAATTATCATGTACCAAGCAAGCAACGTGTACCACTCATGAATATGTCATGTCTACACCAAGATATCTTGTGAGTATTGTGTTGTTCTTATTAACATTGATGTAATAGGCAAGTGCACCCTACATTTAAGAGATCGATATTACTTGATTTATTTTATAATAAATCTACGGTCTAGTTAAAAAGTGGAACCTTTTAGTATACATGAAGTATTAAGTGATTATAATAACAACACTAAGATGCAAACTATGAGAAATTTTCATATTTTAGAAAAAGGGATTCATCGCACCTTGAGAGAATTATGGTCAGATTGGAGGATTAATTAAGTAGGTATTAATTCCTACTGCTATATTAAAATCCTTATAACCAAGTCATTAAGGCCTACATAGCTATTTACCTTAAAACAAATGGTGAAAAAGGAAGATGATAGATTGGGAAGATCAATGCCATAGGATCCTATATCTATGGTGATAATGGTGTGATGATGATAGAATAATCATCCACTCTAGAATGTTTATAGGATAAGGAACTGTGGATATAGTGAAATTAACAAGCTATAACAGTTAATAACTAGTATTATGACAATCGTTACGCACAAATTGTAGTAAGCTACTATGGCTATAGAAGAGGACTTACCTTGTTAGGTACTGACCATGAGAAAATATGCCCTATTGGTAGGATATGGTTAGTAGATTATTGTGAACGTGTTATGAGAATATAGACTAAGAAAGCTTGTGAGCATTTTAAACATTGATGTAATTGACATATATCATCATGATATTAACATCATAGATGGCTTCAATAGAGGAATTCCATGTTTGCAGCATTATTTTATTATTGTATGATACATATACTCATGAATTGTCATGGATTGTTTGGAATATTGTTATCATAAGCCCGGTTAAGGGGTCACCAAGATAAACTTGTTGTGGAAATAATCATGCAAAACTCTACACATAATAATGAGGCATATGAATTTTCCATGTAAACAAATGGGTGTACAATATTATAGCCTTATAACAATATTATTGTTATCATTTGATTGATGGAATGTGTCAACCATCCATGGCATGAAAGAGTCTTGAGTTTAATGAATTGTTGGAATTATCTTGTGACTCATGGTGAATTCAGGTCAAAAACCTTAAAGATGTGGCCACTCGAATACCTATAAAATGGGAGTAATCTCTAGAATAAAAGAACATGGTTGACATAATGATCACGTTGGCAATGTATAATGCATTGTGGTTAAGTTGTTGAAACATAAAAAGGGAAATAGTAAATGACACTAGGTAAATGATTTAAGAATGAAGTATTGATCCAACGATTTAAACTATGAGCTAATAATCTACCTAAGATGAAATTATGCATGAATACATATTATATTACGAATATTGTGTTACAACCACATGAAGTTTGACAATGATTTACACTTGGCAAAACTTTCTCTCATTACAGAAATGAACCATGCTCATACAAAATCCTTGTCAACTTAACATATTTATTTTAATTGTTAGGAGAAGATAAACAAATGTTTGGTATGATACTTACATGTTAGGAAAATATGTGGACAAAGTTTTTTTCATACCATGGGAATGGTATGATGGGTTGTAACACAGATGGTAATATGCACAACAATATATACGGTACCCGTATGACTACATATGATATGAGTTTGAAAAATTAAATGTGTATTAGTGTGTATAATGTACCTTGCGTACATGTATGCGTAGAGTCATTGGATAGATGTCTATCCAGGTAAACAAACTTTGAGGTTACCCAGAAGAAGGAAAGTAAGTTTGGTAAAAGTAACTATGGTTAATCGCAGTTTGGCATACATACAATTACAATGAATATATATATGATCAATATATATTGTTATGTGAACTAATATGTTATGACCTTGTAGGCATATTAATGTGGAGAATATGCTAACTAATGTACTGTATGTAAAGATACTGCAGGAAGCTAGTGTTCGATAAGAACACAAACACTTGAAATAATGCAAGCTAAAGATATGCATTCTTCAGATAAAATAAATGATAAGAAATAGCTACTTTAATAATATTAACTAACAGATTATGATATTTATCATAGCTAAAATTGTGCATCTATAATTTCTCACAAATGGTTTGACAACAATGTTACAGGTAGCTGTGAAAGGAGAGCACTCCTTGAGACCGATGTACCTATGGAAGGAGATGTGCTTAGAGCACTCCTTGTGACCGATGTACATTGGAAAAATTTCATCAAATGGAAAAATCATGAGGGTTGTTTATTCTGAAACCAGCTACCTGCGAATGAGGACATGATGCAGTGATACATCGAGGACAGTGTAAAATTTAAGGAGGGCAGTATTTAGCACTCCTCTGTTGCATACTAAATTATTGTAAACCTAATCTGAGTTAAATTTAGGTGTGATATCCTCCCTTGTGTGCAAAATTATTGTAAACCTAGGCTGAGCTAAAGATAATTGTGTTATCCTCCCTTGTGTGTTAAATGATTATAACCCTAAGCTGAGGGAAGCTAGGTGTGATACCCTCCTTTGTGGGTTAAACTATACTAAAACTAAGCTACGGAAAGTTGGGTGATATGTAATATGAAGAGAGAATGTGTTATTAAATTAATTAATAAAATAAATCCCTAGGAGGGTGGATCACTAAGAGAGAGGATATTATTTCCAAATTCCATGAGGAATGGGATAGAGATGAATCTTTCATGATAAGCTTCTAGATGAGATTCTAGATAAGGTTTGATGGATTGGATATCGATCGGATGGATGCAAAATAAAGACCCATTAGACATAAAATATTTTCGGGAGATAAAGGCAAGATTTTATGAGGAAAAGCCTCGTGGGAGATAGAAATGAGCTTTTGCGAAAAAGACCTAAGCAAAATGGAAAAATATATAAAGTGGGATGCCACTATCAGTAACTAAATGATGAAAGAGTGTATTAAATACCTCGTGCATTGATCAATTGAGGGAAGTTGATCCTTTGCAAGATATTTGGCTCTGGGAGAATCATAGGTGATTCATGGTTGGGTGGTGCTGCTCCTCCCTCCAAGTAAACTTTTAGTTGGTCTCAGATGTGTGGCATGTTTGTATGATGATTCTTACTCTCTTTCTATGATAATTTTGGTTTGTTCATGATAATATTTTATTAAGTCTCTGTTATTGTTCCAGTTTTTCTATGAGATGGTTTCTTAAGCTTCCTCACCATGAGAATGTTTGAATGAATTACATGGGTTTGTGTACTAATAAAATTATTAAGATGTTAAATCCAACAATTTAGATATATGGATTTCTTAATTTCCTCTTGTATAGAAATGATGGATTGAATAATGCACATAACTATCGTGTGCTCTTATATGCATATCGACATTGTTAATATTATCTTTGCAATGGGAAGAAAGAGTAGCATGCTTTACTATTTGTAGATGTTCATGCATGTGGAACAATTATGGATGAGTGTCTCTCATAGTATTATCAAGGGTTCACCATGGTTTATGTCGTGCATAATGAAATTAGATGCTCCTGCATGTAGTATAAGGAATTGATTGTACATCTTTTTAGTTATGCATATATGGGTCTCCAAGATATCCAATGAAATTGACTTGAATATCACTAGGTTTCTGATTGTACCTAGTGTGTGTATGATATACGTTACCTATATAATGCATGATCTAGAATTTGTATTTAATTAACAAATTCGTTATGCATGATGGAAACAAGACCTATAATAATGATGGATGATCATGATAGTAGAGTTTAATTAATATCATTGATGTAGGTAAGGAAAATATTATAGGTTGCATGTTATGTTTAGTTCCATCTTCATCTACTAAATCACGTTTACTAGAAATCTCAGACATAAGTCTTGACAATGAGGTTAAAAGACGATACTAGAACCACTCTATTCTTAAATTGATAATGATTGTGGAGTCTGTTATAGAATTACTAATGATGATCTAAGGGCAGGCTAAATATACCCTTGCTAGTATTTCCTCTTAACCATTAAATATAGAAAAAATAAAAAACTTTACAGAATGGGAGCTTAGCAGCTAAATTCAAAGATAGGATAAGGAGGTTAATTACAACTTCGAAATATATATTATGTGTTTTTATATTTGAATTTGTATTTGTGTTTCATATTTAAAAATTTAAAATTGTATGTTTTCTCATTTAAATTTGTATTTTCTGTGTTGTTTAAAATTGCATATATGTAACACCCCTCCCTTGTATGTAAAACTTTCCTAACGGAAGTTGAGAAAATCTAGGTCTACCATGTCACAAGAAAAGTAGATATTTTATGAAATAAATAGAATAATTAATCACTTAGAATAGCGAGACACCAAGAGAGGAGATTCTTGCCAAATCCCATTAGTGAATGGGAATAAATAATATTCATAATAAGACTTCTAGATCCAGATCTAGATGAGATAATGGATTTGGAGATATATATCCATTAAAATACTTAGCTAGAGAAAGATGTTAAGTTAAGGAAAAGCATAAAATCCTTGCCTGAGAAAAGGCAAGCTTTAATGAGCAAAATTCTCACGGGAGATAAAGGCAAGCTTTTCTAGGAAAACCGTAGGAAAATGGATAAAAAGACCCATAAAAGCATGATGAAACTAATGGAAACCATATCATGAAAGAGGGTATTAGATACCCATGGAAGAGATCATCATGAGGTAGTTGATGAATGAAAATAACTCTCAGCTCGAGGGTGAATAGGAAGCAGGCAGCTTTAGGTTGGGTATGAATGATCTTTAGGTCCTAAATTAGGAAGTTCAATAAGCTTGGTGGTTTGCATTCTTCCTATAGCACCTTTATGTTAAAGAAAAAGAGAAAAAAAGAAAAAAAAACTATGATAGACATATACAGAGCTAAAGGCTAGATTTTGCCCCACCTTGTGCATAGTAATAGGATCTACCCTATTATACATATACTCTAGCCCAACATATTCCTTGTGTATACATAGAACTTACTCTACACACTCATTATTTAATTTCATTAGTTTTAGACATAATCAGATTGTCAAAATGAGGAGACTTATAGCATTCTATAGACATTAATATATGTACAATTAATAAGTTTCCAAAAAAGTAAAGGTTTTGTAAAAATTATAAATTCCTCTCTACTTATTCCCAAGCAAAAATAAGAAAATTATATTGGGACCTACTATATTGTTCACACAAAGAAGCCTTTAGGGACCTAAAGTGTCTCTAGAGAGATAAACATGGCCAGGAAGTAAAATATGTGAACATTTAAAAGAGTAAGTTACAATACTCTACATAACTCAAATATTGAAATTTTTCTTACAAACAAAGTAGAAAGGATAATCCTGGTAAATGGGGATGTTGCAAATTTAAAGACCACCGATGGAATTTATTTTACGAATTTGTTAAGACATTTTTACAAATAAAACCCCAATAACTGCTACTACTAACTTGCATTGAACTTCAATATTTTAGAACAACAAAGTATGACTAATTGAACCATACATTGGGCTAATGAACAATTGTAACTTTGAATATTTATGCAAATAAATGGTCCTAATATAATTATAAAATCATAATTTATGATTGAAATCAAACTGAAATTTTAGAGGAAATTTTAATAAGTTCGCAGGGAGTGAATGTTGTCAAGCCACATCCATGAAAGAATTTCCAAATCTTGCCATCACCTAAAGTGAACTGATTGCTTAATGTGATTAATATAACTTAACTATATTCTATTCTTAACATAATATCCTCAATTATATTTATGAGTGCAAGATGCATTCATGGTCACTGGCTCAAGCGCTGAGAAGCCCTACAAAAGTGTAGTGTAAAAGGCGCACCACAAGAAACGTGACATTCCGGTGATGCCATTTTAGATGCTCAGAATCTTTCCTACCAAGTTAAGAATGCCCATATGTTTAAATCCTTTGACATCTGGTGCAATGCTAGAACCACGAATAGGCATGAAGCAAATATGGTGTTTCAAGTTTTGATTTCTGAGGATTGTCAACAGGGAAGTCGGGACCCAATCTACCATATAAATGATATGAATATCGATGGGTAGGTGTTGTAAACCTTCTTCTTAATGTATTTGAAATGATCATTTTTGTTTATCCGTAGTGTGTACTTCTCAATTTTAGAGAACCTTAGCCTCAGGGTTATTTCTTAAACAGGAAATAAGCATTATCTAAAGTTACAAAAGTAGTTAGAAGTGCTAGAGATAAATCATGACCAGGAAAAAAAATATCGAGACAATGAATGATACGAAAATAAACTGTCAAAATAGTTTATTAATGAAGCCAGAGGTTCCTTTGATACTAAATACAAATAAAAACATTCCAAATACATCAAATCCAATTTCTAGGTAATAGAATCACAACATGGATAAAATCACTTCCACCTGCTTTCTTTTAAGTAATAATGGGTTAAGTGATTGCGTGTGTCTATACGGACCCTATAATTGTTTACTATGAGTGATGACATTGGATTTTGGTAGTTTTCAGAAGTAGTTCATTTTATTGGTAGGTTTAAAGCTAAAGAGACACCTTCCCAACTAGGTTGTTGGATAGAATCCCATTAAGGGTTGTTGTTTCCCTTTCGGTCCCCAATAATGCCTTTTTTTTGGCCCTATTCTCTGATCTAGAGGCGTTAAAAGGAATTTGGTGTAGGACAATGGTTATCCTTTCTTGGTTTTGGGGAGAACAATGTGAGTATCCACCTTATCTGAGAAAAAGAGACTTGGTTGGACATTCCACGGCCAAGTATCAAATTGTTATCGCTAACTGCTCAAATAAGGATAAAGAGTGCCTTTAATACCTTAATGCATTGAAATTGCATTCCATCTTGAAAACAATAACCTTATTCACCTGAGGTAATCCTAATACTTGTAAAGGTCCTATGAAATTATGAGTTTCTTTCTGGGTGAAAAAGCAATAAGAACACGAGGTGCTCTTTAGGTCGAGGACAACTATCCCTCAGGTAGGCAAGCGAGTGAAGCTACCAAACTTGTAGCAAGCAAATGAAAACTTCTTGTCAGTGGCTATCCTCCTATCTTCTTATGTAATTTGGATAACACTTATCCTTACTTGCACATAGACAAGTCACACTGGGAAAATCTTGCTCATCTTATCTTCTCATGTATTAATTTCTCCTTGCATGGAGGTTACACAATGTTTGTTCGATTAGTAGTTCTTCGATATAATACTCCTCCTACCCATACATTGGTATCAAATTTCATCCTCTTCGGTGCTAAGACTATATTGGATGTATTTTTCTTTATATTTCATTTCAATTCTTCCATAGAGGGAGATATCACAAGGTGTTGCAGTCATTTAGTAAGGGAGGCTGAGAAACTTCCTTGAGGCTACCGTTGCAAAAATTTATATCTCGAAAGAGGAGAGCGGGGTGTTGTTGAAAATTTGGCATCCTAATGGGCAAGTCTAAGCCATGTGTAGAGACTCACAATCCATAAATTTCTCACGGAAAACGTTTACTATGATCACAATGATGACTCTCGCATAGCCTTCTTTTATGACGACTTGCTCATATGAAGAAATTTGCATGATTTTTCTATTTCATGTTTCAAGTATGGTTTAAGGTATACTGGCTCACTTCATTGTAAATTCTTGCCAACTTTCCTTGACTTCATAACTATTCTCTTCATTCTTAACGACAACCAGAAACAATGAAAATTTATGGATTAATTTGAGATGGGTGACCAATGATTTTTTCCTGAAACCATTCTGGTGCATCATATGGGAGATAGTAAAAGCATCTGCAATTACATAATCACCACATATGATAGCCTACAATCTCTCTTTTAAACTCTTCTTCAAAATTATTGTACTAGTTTTGGGTGAAGAGGATTGAGTGTTTTCTAATGTTAAATGCCAAAAACGTTTCTTTCCCTATTTAAATTTAAATAATGAATTGAGGAAGGAGGTTGAATGAAATCCATTTATAATTAGGTTAAAATTATTGTACTTGGTTTGGATGATTGGGAAATTTGTTCTGTTGAGGGTTTATTTTAATTCATTGAATTCTGAAAGACATAGCCTAGCTAATTTAAATAATGAATTGAGGAAGGATTCTAATTGAAGTAAATTAAAAATTAACTTAATTTTCTGAACACCCACTGAAGAAATAGCGAAATTTTTTGGTCAAATTAGCAATACAATCTAGTGTACCTGGAGACATGAAATTTTCTCCACTCACAATGGAATGTTCGTAATGTTTGATGATGTGCATTTGTGGAATGATCTCCTTCAAAAAGCTAGTAGATAGGATGCATCCAATAAATTTTGTGACAGTTGTTCACTTTATACACTATCTCGTCGGGCTACATTTTGTGTTAGAGTTAAGAGTAATGCACGAAATAACAACATTTCACGTGTTAATTAATTTCCATAAGTATAAATGGAAAATTGGTCACTGATCTATTTTTCCAAATTATTAAGCGTTGTAAACTATGTAGAAGGTAAAATTTATGTTTCTTTATATGCTCCCCAAAACATAAGTTGTCATTAAATTCTCTTAGGAGGGCACAAGGAATCTATACCATGAGCCATGAAGTAAAAATGGTTTCATATACTTTAAATGATAGACCTTGTTCATATTCGAACTTGATAAATGAACAAATTGTAGTGTATGATTATTGGATTAAAAATTTGGATTAGAAATTCTAGGGATGTGGTCATCATGCAGGATAAATAGACATGAGAGTGTTGAAAAGAGTAATGAAGAATAAAGAAAGTTGAATACTATGTTTAATTTTGTACCAATAGGTCTCTTCTACCATATTATCACCATATTACTATACTCATATTAAAATTAAAATTATGAGTCAATGATTGCTATGTAAGGACATACCTTAACTACAATGTAGATGATACTTATGATAGATCTTAAGGGAAGAAATGTTGAACTCTTATGAGGTAAATGGAAAATAGAAAAGATAAAATCACAAGTACAATTTCCATAGATCATCGTCAACACCAAGAAATATTTCAAATAAAAGTATATAAATGGACATAAATAAATTTATGGTTAATCAAGTGGGTTCCATCCTAAAACAAATACTAAAAAATTTACTCATGGAAGACAAGTTCTGGTATGAAGTATGAGACTATGTAATTTTATTATTATGATGATTGGTGCATCTAGATGTAATTATGGAATTTGTTTTTGATATGGTTTTGGATGAGTCTTTTATTTCACCCTTAGTAAGAAAATGCTCCAAATATACACTATTGTAGGAAACTAAATCTTACTAATTTATTATTCATATATTTAATAGAAATATGTGTAATTAATTGAACAGGCATATTTTGGAACATACAAGTTTCTTTGAGGAAATAGACATATTAATAATTATAGCTAAAGTAGATCAGACACACAAATTATATTCCAATCTAGAAGGAACTAGGGTCAGAAGTGGTGAAGGAAAGGCACAAATAAAGTACACCACATTGTATGCATGTTGGAAAAGACATCAACAAATTATGACTCTAATACGAATGTCAATGGGCCTGACACAAAAACTAAATCTAGTGTAAATACATAATGGGAGTGTAAAACCAACGCTTGGTGTTTCCTGATCCACTCCTCCTCCCCCCCCCATCTGCCTCTACCTCAGCCTCCACCACCTCCTCCTCCTCCTCATCCTCCTTATCCGC
>APFE031487362.1:0-17283 GCA_000404065.3 Pinus taeda | reverse complement strand
CATTGACTTCTGAGCCAAAAATCAGTTCTGGTTGGTCATCCAGAATGTTGACTGCATCCCTATTTTTTGGTACTTGCAATGATCTATTAATTTGTTGTCTGAAGACCTCATGTTTGGCTAGTTCAGACAGAGGGATTGCAATTTTCATTTTTCCAATTTCTGTTTCAAGATTGAAGGGTTTTCCCATCTGAACCTTTATATTATGAGCAACAAATTTTTCCTTTTTTGTTGAATTTTGGGTGAGCATGTCCTGAACAGGTATATTGTTTTGGGATGAGTTTGGGCTGGCTGTATTTTCTAGAGGTTTGCCCAAAATCTCTGTTGGAAGAAGGGGTTTGGATGTAGGTTTTACTGGAGGTTGTATGTCAGATACATCTTCCACTGTAACCTCTTTTTGGGGTTTTTTATCTGAGGAATCTGCTGAGACAGCTTTGTCATTGGATTTCTTGGGTTGTTTGTTGTTTGCTTGTTTGGTATTTTCAGGTACATCTATGGTTCTACTTCTTAGTTTGTACTGTTTGTGTACTTCATAGACTGTTGCGTCATACCCTTCTCTGAAATCAAATGACTCACCTGATTTTTCCTGGAATTGTTTGTACTCTTGTGCTTGTTGACAATCTTGGGTTTGTTGATCGTCTTTTGTTAAGAATACTTGTTCTAGACTATCCAAATCTATTGAGTTGATGTGGGGATCCTCTATTTGTTCACTAGTGGTTGAGGCCTCTGCATAATTCTCTTGAAATGGAGGTCTGATGTTCTGATCAGGACTAGTTCTCCTAGCATTTGGGTTTTTGTTTTTCCTAAAATTTGGATTCCTAGTAGTGTTGCTTGTTTGTCCTTCCCAAGAGGACTTTCTCTCGATGGTCTCAACTCTATCTCCCAACCTTTCCATTCCCTTCATGATTGCATCTAGCTTTTGATCAAAGGTTGAGGGTTCTTCTTTGAAAGTTATTCTCCTCTCATTTTTTTCTCTGGTTCTCTTGGCAATCAGATTTTCCTCTACACTTACAGCTATATTCTGCATGTCTGCAAGAATTGGAGGTGCTCTTTCTCTTAATTGATATGCCATGTCTGGGTCAAATCCATCAGGGAATTTGATCAAGGCTAGATCAGGAGGAGGTCTCAGGTTTTGAGGGATAGCATTATATACATTGTTGAACCTAGCACAATAGTCTTGAACTATCTCTTGTGGGCCCCTCTTCAGATTATCATACTCTATCAGTATGTGAAGGGGGTCTTTCTTCTTTTCCCACCTGTTTAAAAAACTTAGGTATAAGGCATCAAGATTGACTATAGAATTTGCAGCCATAGATCTGAACCAATTCCTTACATCCCCTGTCAAACTTTGCATGAAAATTTTCATTCTTACATCTTCATCATCTATCTCATAGTTCTCAAAATAGTCCTGCATCCTCTTAGTGTGCTGTTGGGCAGTATAAGTGCCAGTTCCATCAAAGTAAGTGATTTTTCCTTGATAATCTTGGGGCATTGCCCCTGGGTTTGCAGGCAAGACTAAAGGGGCATATCTAGCCATATTTACAGGGATAAAAGGGGCACCAAGAAGGAGTGGGACAGCTGGGACAACAGGGATAACAGGGACAAGAGGAGTGAAGTGTGCAGGGGATGGGGGAGTGGGGAAACTACTTTGGGAGGTGGATGAAGAGCTAGGATATGCTAGGGTAGGGTGAGGATGAACTGATGGTTTGACAGGAGTGGGAATATAGCTCTGCTGATTTGGCTCGGTATCTGAATCTAAGAGCTCTCTTAGCTGTTCTTGTTTCTTTAGGATTTTGGGGATTAAGTTGGGGATTTCAAAAATAGTTGGGGGATTAGGCTCACGATTGGACCTAGTGAAACGAGACTTCTTCTTTGGAGCCAGCTTCTGAGTTTTCTTTCCTTAACACCCTATGATAGGATTTTGTTAAACAGGAAGCTCATTTCTTTTCACTTGGTATTTGACATAAGTCCCCAGTGGAGTCGCCATTGATGTTATCACTCAGGTTGTTCCCTACTTCCTAAAGGGAATACGGCCAAGGTAACCACTGACCAATATTGCAGTTACAGGTCCTAGCCTACCTGTAACTAGAGAGGGCTCTCTCTTTATAGTTTAGCTTTGTTCGATGAGTGTTTTAGACTAGTTATGATGCACTATTTGTTTGAATTTGGTGGGTTGGTGAATTCTTTTAGAACTGAAGTATAGATTTATAGGACAGTTTGTTCCATTGGGCAATGGAGTTGAGATATTTGTGCTTTTTGAAAGTGGATCTGTGGAGAGAAAATGTTGCTGCAGAGCAAGTTAGGCATGTGTGAAACAATATATCAGATTTGTTGGTGAAAAATGGGAATTTAGTGAATGAAAGGCAGTTAAGAATCTTTCACTCTGCTAATGAAGAAACATGAAAGTAATGCTTAAGAGCAGTTAAGAATTCTTAAACAGTATTCACCATGTCAGGATAAGTTTAGACATGAGGAATTAAGAATTCATATCTATGGCTAATCCAGCAGAAAACATATTTAGAAATAGAGATTGAGCATAGGGTGTTTGGAACAAATCCTAGGCTATTCTTTTTCTCTATTTACTAAGATTATGAAAACACAAAAGTTATGGAACAAACAATAAACACATACACAGTTAAGAGAAACGTATTGATTCAGCAAATGACACAGGAATTCTGCAACAACACAGAGCTTTACATATCCATCTTCAGACAGCGTTGGAACCAGCAATCTCCATCAGCAACTTTTATTATCAAAAAGTCTTCAGTATACAACAGAGCTCTTCAGGAAGAATTGTATTACAACCGACCCTCAATGCGTTATCTGAGGGGATATATATACAAAAATAGGGTATAAAATGTCTTAGTGGAGAGTTATGGTGCAATAAATTGCACCACCAACTCTCTTACAAAAAGTAAATGACAACATAAATATAACTTTAAATGCTGAGGTAGCCGACATTCTTCGATCAGACAGATTTGACTTTCGGCTGTGGAAAGTAGGCGGTAGCAGTGCTTTAAATGCTGCATTAATTTTGGCCTGCTATTTGGGTGGATTGCTGAGTCATCTGTATGCTGCTTGCTGTACCTGTATGCTGACTTGCCTGCTAACCTGTCTGCTGACCTGTATGCTGATCTTTCTCCAAAAAAAAGCAAAAGGCAAAGTGGAATTATCTAGGCAAAATTTCCAACATTGCTTGCCACCAATCAGCTGGGGGCAACTGATGTCTTCTCATTTTAACCACTGTCTCATCTGCCTCTGTGTGTCTATAAAAATTAGGAGGGACCTCAAACAAATGATTAATTTCATGCTCAATAAAGAATAGATTCTCCAGCTTGTCATAGAGGGTTTGCCCAGAGGGAGGCCCTGCCTCTTCTGTGGAGCTGTTGGATGTTGTGATCTGGTTTTCTACATAATTGTTGATCCTTGTCATATACTGATTATATGACAGCAGTTGTCCTGTGCCAGTCACTAAGCTTGGCAGTCCTTTGTCCTGTAAAATAGCCATTTTAGCTCTGAATTCATCTATCTCAACCTTCATTTCCTGACATTTCCTCTCAGTGTCTGAGTGAAATTCCTCAATGTCAGTACCTTTTGGCTGTGAGGATTTGTATCTGTTCTGCTGGCTATTTGTTAGAGCAGCCAATTCTTCCCTAGTGCGGTTATTGAGAAAGTGGAATCATTTTTTGGTGGCCTGCTCAGGCATTATTCCCAAGGCTGTCCTGGCTCTCTGAATCTCTACATGAGCTATTTCTATCAGCTCCACCTGTTCAAAAATTGCTTGAATGGACCTTCCATTGGTCCTGTATAGATTGGCCAATTTTGGCCCAAAATAATCTTTTTTATTTCTGCTAGGGTCTTACCTAGCATCAACTCTTTCTCTAGAGTTTTTACTTTGGCCTCCAAGGCCTTTATTTCTCTTTGCTTCTCTGCCACAGTCATCTTTGATTTGTCATAACTGGTCTCCAGCTTGGCCAGTTTTTCCTTGGCAATATTTATTTCTGTGACTTGGTTTTCTAGCTCTTTAACAGCCTTCATCAATTCCTCCATGCCCATGTTGGATTCTGCTGCTGTTGTGGCTTCTACTGTTGCTCCAGTTGCTGATGTAGTTGTAGTAGGTGCTGGAGCAGTAGGAGGGGCTGCTATTACTTGTGCTAGAGGGGCAGATTGAAGGTTTGTTGAGGTTTGAGGTGGCTGGGAGGCAGATTCCCCTTGCTTGTCCTGTATAGCTTTTTCTAACTTTGCCTCCATCTGTAATATCCTTTGGTTCATGACTAGGAGCAGCTCCATAGCATTGTCCACCTGTTTTTCTTGTGCAAGCTCTGCTGGGTCAGGATGGATGGTAGGAGGCAATTTTGCCTGTTTCCTCAATGCAGCTATATCATCCTCCTTTTTCTTCATAAGGGCTCTAACACCCTTTGGATCTTTGGGGTCATGTCCCAAATCAATAATTATGTCCTCCAAAGTCTTTATTCTATTGTCTTTTGTGGAGGAGGACAGCCTTTCCAAATCAAGCTGTCAGTTTGTACTCTTCAGGGATTCTTTTAGCTGATGGGACAGCATTGCCCTGTCAGCAAGTGTTGCATACACCATCTCCCCAGTTTGTTTGTGCAGCTCAATTTGATCTATGGGGTGTATGTCTTTAGCAAAGACCTCTAGGTTTGTCTTGTAATAATCTGTTGTGGTCTTCGGGTGTGGGAATTTGGGCTTTAGATGAGTTAAGATCATCTTTTCTTCCTTTAGATCAAAGGCAACCATTAATCTTTGCTTTTTGGCTGGGGTTGTGTTGAGGAATTGCTCATAGAGCTGCACTCTTAGCAACTCATTTTGGGCCTTGATCTCCTTGAATCCCTCTTTAACTGTGGCTGGATTTTTTCCCTGCTGTTTGGAGGAGGACACCTCCACAGTATGTTGTTGAGCCTGCTCTAGCTGAAATGAGCTAGTGGCAGTCTATTGGCTCATTTGTTTTTCTTTGCTTTGGCTTTCTGCCAGCTCTTCACTTATGTCTCCTTCTTCTGCTTCAGGGTCTACCCTCAGCCTCTTGGCCTCTGGTTGCTGTGATGACCCTGTGGGAGGTGTTATTTCTTCTATGTCTCTCTTTTTCCCTCTCTCATCATTGAGAGGGGTCTGCAAAACTGGATTTTGATTTTGTTCAGTTTGGAGGGGAGGGGCCTATCCTGATTGCTGGTCCTTTGAAGTACTAGGCTGCCCTGTTTCTATCTCCTGTTGTTCATCCATCTTCTCCTTTCCTTTTGTGGTGGTTGTTGTTGCTGGAGCCTGCTGGATGTCCTGTGTTGTTGGGGCAGTAGAGGTACCTTCTCTGGCTTGGACTGGTTGCTTGAAGACCTATTGACAAGAGTCTAAGTCAAGAGTTTTTTCCAAGTCCCTTACATTCTGCTCCATTATTTCTTCCTGAGTCAATTCCTCTACTATTGATTCAGGCACCCATTCATCTTGATTAGAAAAATTTTGTACTTGAGGGAGTGGGGCATGTTTATAGGCTAGCAGCCTATATTTAACCCTCCTTGCACTGATGAAACCTTCAAGGTCATAAGGGACCCACCAGAAGCTTCTCTTGAGTTTGAGCTGTTGTCCTAGTATTTGGTCAGCTTCTTGCCAACCATCTTTTTTGTTCATTGTAAATGGGCCTAAGTGGTCCCTGAACTTCAGGTTGGCTTTCTTCTTGGCACTGTGAAAGTGTGTTAGGTCGGAGTTTATAAGCTGTCTATAGTACTCTCGGGCGAATAGCCTCATAGGGACATACTTTGGGAGTCTGTAGGGACAGAGCTCACAGCCATAAATTCTGATTACAGTGTGGTTTTGGTACAAGTACCAATCACCAATTTTGTAGCTTCTGGATAGCTGCAAGATTTTCTGCATATCCTTGGACAATCTGATAGGAGGAGTCCACTTTAAGAGGCACGTGACTGGATATACAAATTGATCAATGAATTCATAGTATGAGTAGGGGGAATTCTGTACTTGGTGGAAGACTGAAGACCAGAAGATCACAGACCTTCTCTCACCCTGTGAGTCTAGTTTCTTGATTGAGCATTGGAAGCTATCTGTCTAGTAGTACAGGAATAAGTGATAGATGTATGAGGAATATCTGAATATTGCCTCCCTGTCCAGCCTTGTCAATTGATCATGTATCTTATTAGCAATGTACTTGGCATAATTGTATTTCATAGCAGGGGCCTTCATCAGGCTGTATGCAGAGAGCATGACCAGCACAGTCAGATCAACATGTTTGCTTGTGGTGAACCCCAGCACAGAGGTCAGCATATCTACCAGTAGCTTGCCAACCTCATTGAGATCTTCATAGGAGAAAGGAGGTGGCCCAGAGGGTTGGCATTCTGCCTTCATGAATTTTTTGGCTATGGCAGCAATGTCTGAATCAGAAAGTCTAGATCCCTCATCTAGCAAATAGTTCATGGAGAAGGGGTATAACAAATGGGTCTGCTTGTAGTTGAGCATCTGGTTGATGGATTCTGGAGTTATATAGAAGAGGATGCTCCCAGATGGAGACTTCATAGCCCTGAGTTTCTGGTCATAGTTCTCTGCACATAGGTGAATGATTTCAGGGAAAATGTTTACTGGAGGCAGGAAGTAGGTGGGTAGATTAGATTGCCACACCCCATACAGGTCACTATTGTCCAAGTGACTGCTTCTTCGTTGGCAATATGTCTGCAAATGGTTCTCTCTTCCACAAAATATGTGATGAGGGCATCACTGTCCACCAGTGGTATAGCTTCTAGCTCTCTGTTAGGTGGATTTATAGGCAAAACATCTAGAGCAGCTGGAGTGGCCATTGTCTTGCTTTTGCTGGTGGTTTACTGTGTTTCAAGCTTGATGTGAATGCTGAGGAATGGCTTACTGCTCTCTGTTTGCAGTGAGAAATTTGGCAGTGCAAGGAGGCTGTCACAGGCTTAATCAATCTGTGGGGCACTCTGTTTGGAGGAACCAGAGTGTTTTTGAGCTGGTTAGCTGGTTATTTACAGAGGAGTGCTTTAGCAGAGGTGAGGGAAATGTCAATTCAGTTCTTCTAGCCTGTAGCTTGGCTTTCTTAGTTGTTTCTTGTGAAAAACTGGTAAATTTGACCGCGGGTCACGGGTTTCCTTGCGACTTCCTTCGTGCAGGGGTTTCAAAGGTTTCTTAGGTAGATTTTAGAGGTGAATTTCAACAATGTGGGTCCTTAAACTGAGTTGCTTAAGCAGGAAAATAGGATTATATGGAGAACAGTGAATAAGAGGGGGCCTGCGACAAAATACCTAGTTTTAATGGCGTACGAGGCGTTTGCACCGGTCGAACTGGCTGAATTGCAAGTGTTTGGGTTGACAATGGAGGTGGCAGCAACTTTGGCGGATTACTTTTGCTTTTTGACCGTTGGAAGTTGAAATTCGCTTTCAGAGGAGCTCCGAGCATTTGTAGAAAATAATGCAAAATAACGGTTTTTTACACCTTTTATGCATTTTTGGCATATTGGCACCTTTTTGTGATGATGTCATGCTGACATCATCATGGGCCCAAGTACGGACTGGGTGACGAGGCAGGTGACGTGGGTGCCCAGGTGGCACTGACACGGTGGCAGGGTGGACAGGGCGACGTGGAGGGCAGGGGTAACGTCACGCTGACGGGGGCGTGACGTCAGCGTGGAGGGTAGGGCGGTAAGCGATCTCCCCGGCAGGCTCTTGGGTGGTAAGTGGTTTGGAGGGGGGGGCAGCGAACAACCCCAGTGCCTGACGCGTGGCGGGGGTACGGCGGCAATACCGCCCATCCCCCAGACGCAAAAGGTTGGGTGGTTGTGGTTGAAGATCAACCGCCCACCGTAAGATGGGCGGGGCGGAAGATCTAACGTTGGGCGTCGATCGTGATATGCCGCCACGTTAATAAGAGGGGACCCACCCGATTATATAATAAACGTTTAATAAATGGGGCGCGGGGTGGGTTTAGGACCTTAGGTTATGGGTTTTCGGGTTTTTTAAGCGCGTATTTTATTTAAAAGCTTTTTATTTCAAAAACTTTATAATAAAGGGTTTAGGGTGGAGGAAAGGGGGATAAGGGAAAATGAGGGTGGGGAAAGTGATTTTTGCCCTTTAACCATAGTTTTTGTCAAACCCATAGTTTTTAGGAGGATTATAGGGCTAATACTAACCCTTCAGGCCAAGGAAGGGATATGGCTATAGCACTTGGGGGAGGGGGAAGTTAGGGAGCTAGATCATAGGTTAGTGATTAATATGGTTTGTGAGGTGAATGAAGGGGTGAAGCCAAGTTAAAATGAAACTTAACTTAGGATATTGAGGATAAACGAAAATGATGAAAAAATGATTTTTTGCACAAGAAATGTGGCTTCTTTTCATGCTTGAACTCCATGGTTTGACCAAGTGGTTTGTGATGTCATGGAGTGGAATTGGACACCTAAGCAGATCTCAAGGCCCTTGGGGGTGTTAGTAAGAAATGACTTTTGGGGGAAACTGGGGAAGTTAGACATGCTTCCAGTGCTTGTCTTCCATTCTTTTTCTTTGATGCCCACACCCTGAGTGGCATAAGTTTTTGCACTTAATTGGCCAATTGGTGATGGCTCTCCATTTCTGCAACCTTGCACTACTTACCCATCCTAGTAATCCTAACATTTTTTCTTCATTAAAGTGGGTGCACTTGAACTAGCAGACCCTGAACCTCCTCTTTTCTTTGACTGCCCTCCTATCTAATATCTACCCTTATTTTCTTCCAAGGCCCCAGATTAAAGCAATTGGGCACCTTAATTCTCTACCTAGCTAGTCATCTGCCAAGCTTGGGCCTGTTTGGTCAGGGACATTCTCTATTCTGCAACAAGCAATTTAACCATGGCATGGTCCAGTTTAAGATTGTTGGGCCATCCATCAAGTGTGATTAGCAGCAGTACTTGGATAACATGAACACTGCCAAATGAGCTTAGTAGTGGCATTTGACTGGCCACTTTCCTGGTCTTTAGTTTGGGGTTCATTTTCACTTTTCTCTTGACCACTGATTTTTCTGCCCTTTGATTATTCTTTTAGGGCATACCCTCTTTTCATTTTTTAATTTTTTTGTAGTATGTACACAAAATATGGAACCTTTGCAGCCTGCAATGATGAACATATTTGGCCCTTCCACTGTCAATCATGAAAGATGAAACCTATTGGTATAGGAACCTAATAGATAGGCCCAACCACTTCACGACCTCTGCTAATATGAGGTTCTTTTGGCTGCCACTATCAACAATGAATTGTAGCAGCGAACCCTTCACCCACATATGTGAGTGGAAAAGACACTCCCCCTCCTCTAGATCTTTGGGCTCATTCTTCTGGATATTTATGGTGACAACAGTGGCACTGGGCTCTGTGTCAATGATCTGCTTCCCTTTTCCATTCTCCTTATCGGGTTCTGACTCAGGGTCGAAACATGCATCTAATTTGGAAGCCTTCAACTCGGCCACCAGTGACTACTTGGTCTGACACTCACTTTTGTTATGAGTGGGACTCTTGTGGAACTCACACCACTTTCCTGTGTCCTTCGTTAACTTTGTGGTGTTGTTCTTTTCTTGTGGATTTGACGGGTTGTCTTGGGTCACCCCACCTTGGCCTTGTCCTTTGGTCTTTGGATTTGCAGATCCAAAGTCTCGCTTCTTCTATTTAAACTTCTACTCAATTTTGACAATGTATCGGTACGTCGTGCCCAACGAGAAGATGTTCAGGAACTCCATCTCTTCCTGAATGTATCTTTGTAGGTAGCCGCAGTATTTGAGTACCAAATGTAGATCTAATTCCTTGATACCCAACTGTGTGTGAAGGTATGAAAAATGTTTGTGAATTCTGGCACATCTTGGTCCCTTCCCTTTCGCAGCATGGTCCACTTTATGTATTTTTCCTTATAGCTTTTGACAAGGTAGTACTACTCCTTGATGGCATCTCAGAATGAATTCCAAGTGGTTGTGGCTGAAAATAGTGAACCTGTGCTTTCATCCTTCTGCTCACAGTAGGTTTCCCACCAGTCCTTGACATGGGGGGCTGCTTTGAGAAGACTAAAAACAATCTTTTTCCAACTCGAGAATTCATGAATAGAAAAATACCCTTCTAGCATATTTGACCATTTATCTACAGCATCTGTGTCAATTTGACCCTATAATATGGGTATTTCAAAATTAACTTGTACCTTAAATGGTGTGGCATTTCCAGAGTAGCTATTGGAAGCCGATGTGTCGCCTCTGGGTAGCCATTGAAGGATCTGCGCAAAGTTGTCCATCATTGCGTTCCATTGCCGCTCGAGGGCTTCTTCGAGCAAGATTTTGATTGGATCTCCTACCCCCCGTCTTTCTTTTCATCCACCATGGGAGGTCATCGAGATTTGCGAGGCTGGTCTTGCAAAGGTTCAACCAGTTCAAACCCTAACTCCTTATATCCCAACCTCGTTGGGGACATGCAAAGAAAAACAGAGAAAAAGCAGACCGCTCTAATACCATTGATCCGGATTTAAACAAGAACACAACAAATTACAGAGATAACCATGAACACAAATATGTAGCAGAAATAATACTTCACTTCATTAATGTAAAATACTAAAATATGCTTACAAATAGAAATGGAAATAAACTAGCTATGGCAATGGTAGATTATCTTTGAGAAGAGATGTGGTGGCTACATGCATCTGAACTATGTTACAATGAGGCTCGAAGGCCTATTTATTGTTGAGAAACAATGGAAAACCATTAACATCCCAAAACCTAACCCTAGAAGATGAAACGCCAAATTGTGGACCCCATTTTAGGTAAGTTGGTACATCAACTTCCCGAGGTCGTAACTTTTGCACCCGATCTTTGTTTGACGCGTACAATAGCTCATTAGAAAGGTCTATCCGAGAACTACAACTTTGGGAAGAGCAACATCAGTCCATGGACCAATTTTTCTCCCATATTTCCCAAAGAAACGTAATTTAGGGCCTCAGAACGACTCTGGAAGTTCAGGACCCGAAAAAAACTGCTAAAAATAGTAAATTGTGCTACAAATAAGGAAATTGAAAAGCTGAAAGAGACATTTATGGGGGTCCAAGTGGGATAGGTGGGTGGCCACCAACATCCACATGGATCATTGTCACCTCGGGTAATAGCCCTAATATTATGGTTTCTAAGGTTACCACGTAAAAAATTTAACCTGGGGGGCAGTCGCAAATCAGACGTACACGCAAGGGTAGAGTAACAAAGCTCAATTCCTTTGAAAGTTCCTCAACATGTTCAATCTAAGGTTTACTTCCAAGTGACTCCCAAGTACCTTTCAAAACCGTTTTTAACACGTGTAAATCACTCTACCGTAACCAATTAAGTGGGATCGATCACTCCATTGGGTCTGACATGATCTCGTGCTTAACACCTTTATAAGGGGAGCTTCACAGAGCCAAATTGTAGTAAATGTATTTACTCCCTATCACAAGATTCTAATGTTTCTTTGTAGATTTGGAAAGTTAACTCACTTGCCAATTCCAAAGCCATACAACCTGATCTCATGTAGGTGGAAAAGAGCCCTAAAATAATAAAAATTTCTAGATTGACTTTACTAGCGTTATTGTTAAGAGTTGTTACTTAATAAAAGGAAATGGATGTGAAACTCATGGTATTATGACTTGACGCAAAATCTTAATGTAATCGAAAGTGAAATTGTAATCTTTTCTTTTCAATGAATTTCTAACTAAAGTAAGGAGACAACCTTTTCAATTTTTCAATGGAAATCAAAAAACTCTTAAATTCCCACTATAACCCTTTTCCTAAAAGAAGATCTTCAATTTCGAATTTCCCAAATACGGAAATTAACTTTAAAATTTCAATTTCGCCCAATAACTCAAAAAATCAAGAAACTTTCCTTTTGACATACAATCACTCAAAAATTTTCAAAAAACATGAAGAAACCAGTCAACATTAAAATGAATTTTTCTTATTGAAGGCTATGAATTTACTTGGAGTCAAGAGTACAGTTCTGAAACACTTCAATAATGGAAGAAAAATGACTTTTCATTTCAAATTCAGCATAGTAAGCAATTTTGATAAACAATACTCATTCTTGCAAATCATTTTTTCATTAACAAAACAATCTTTCACAAAAGAGAAAAATAAACACAAGATATGATATGTTTGAAAGAAGAAAGATAGGAAGACAGAAAACCAAGACCAACCGATATTTCTTTTGATAGATCAACCACACACTAGATGAAGCTTTACCCTAACTTGTGAAAATGAGAAAATTTCAAGCAAACCCTTTCACAACACTCAAGCAAACTGACATAGACTTAATGAAGGCGTAAAAAAGTGTAATTAAACAGGAAAAACCAAAATTTATGGATTTTATGAAGAGAAAACTGAAATTTTCAAAAATTCCAAGTATGAGCACAGGAAATAGATCTGTATAGTGTGTATACGCGTTGTTACAAATGAAAAAGTGTGCATAAAAATACTTTGTGCCTAAAGATAAAGTGCGCACAATAGGAAATGCTTAGAAAAAATAAAAATAAGTCTAATAAATCATAAAATTTGGATTTTCGTTATTTCCAAACAATCAGAGAGGGCTACAACTAAAGGATCAAATTTTGAAACAATGATAATGACGGAGAGTGAGATGATCCCAGAGGAGTCGCCAATTTGTTAGGAGGACTAATCCCTGTTGCAGACAAGACAAATTTCCCTAAATCTTGAAAGAATTCTAGTAACAAACACAAAAATAGTTGCTACCTTTCCTTAGGTTACGATTGATTGAAAAAAGTAATACATGAGATATCACTTACCATTTTATGAAAATGTCTGTCAAAGTCCCTTTCAGTGCCTTTGATAGTTAGCTTCTCCTTGATGCTTTAGAGATCGTTCCAGCACTTTCCACAGCTTCTCCATGATGTTTCGAAGGTGATTTGCATAGACGGAAATACACAAAAGATCAAAGCATCTAGTATATAGAATGAAATATAAATGAAATACTTAACTCAACATATATCATAAATTGAATCAACAACAAATCATAACCTATGTGAGTGATCAAGGAATCCCACAAATGATATCAAAGAATACATGATTAGGAAAGAATAGTTACTTTTTATTAAATAAAAGGGAGAACAAACTTACAACCTCAAAGCCTTGATGTTACAAGCCTCTTCTCACAATCTCCAACCTTCTCCTTGGATGTAAAGTCTCATAGCCTTAATTTTGGAGCATAAGCCTACCTTCAATGGTCCTCTCCAATCCTCTGGCCTGTGTTTGATTTATACTCCAAGAGGATGAGCTTTGGGATCCTCTTCCTAAGGGATGAGACCCACAAATGGTGAGGTAGGGGTTCCACAAAGAGAGGAAAGTAGCTTCATGATGGGAGGGATTAGGATTGAGTAGGCATCCATTCGAAGTTGTTAGTTGGGAAAGATTAAACTAACAAAGCTTCTAGACTTTACTTTTTAATTTTTACTTGCATTAAGTCATGTGTGCAGGCCATAGTGTAAGACAGAGAACAATTTTGCATAGTTTCTAATGGTCTCTTTTGCGTATACACAGAAATGGACTAGGGAACTGTGCAGGAAGCCAAAAATATGTTTTTGAGCCATGAGATCTAGTGATTTCATTCTCTATGGGATTGCTTGAGTTCTAGACTTGCAATGGGATGCTTTGGAACACTTTCATAGATAGCGAAAGATCCAAACCGATGTTCATTTGCCGAATGCGACAAAATGACATGTAACACATTGTAAGGTGTTTCCATAACTTTAGGATAATTTAGTAAATAAATTATTGAGAATTTTAGAATATCTTGTTTTTTATACATTTTTAAGGGTTGAGGATCATAAAAACAAGTATCAATACTCTTCTTAGGAAAAAAGAGGTAGATATTTCTTTCCATTTTTCAAGTTAAAAAGTAGGGCCATGACATTTGGATCAATTTCAAAGATTTTTGTGTGGAATAGATGAAACCAACTGTAGACCTTTGATCCTCTAAAAAGATTACTTAACTTAAAAATAAATAAATAACTAAAATAAAATAAAATATTTTGAATTATAGGTTGGATGAAGGAGGTATTATTATTTGTAAATGTGGCATTTTTAGGGTTTTAAATGATGGTCATGGGTATTGAAAAGAATGTATTTTCACAAAGTGCCTAGATTGCAACTAACTAGAGGATTGTTGAGGCTTCCCTTTGGCATATTATATTATGAGATATGCTACCATTCAATATTCAACACACTACAACATTTTCAAATCTCCACCTCAACACCCTAACAAAACTCAAGAATGGAAATGAGTAGACACTAGTAATGGTAGGATTGTGTGGCATTGCTACGAAACTTGTAGAACAATATCAAGCAATATCAAGCAACTACGAATAAGGGATTCCAACAAGTTAGGTTAGATCCACATCATTGGCAACATATATCCTTTCATTAAGAAAAGTATACTAGATATACATAACTTGTATAATTAATAGAAAGCCTACGAAAAATTGGTATATGGACAATGTCCATTTTTTTTTAACAACTATTTTTAGCTTCTCATTGATGAATCTACCCCAGCCCATGAAGAGAAAATTATTAGGAGACATCAAGAACCTATTACGACTACCAATTCTTAATTGACATTTTCTCCAAAGGTACTTTTCCTTCCATATCCACAACCCACCATTTATAGCAATATGGATAATATTTTAGTAATGAATATGTTGAGGGGAGAAGTTTTGATACTTTTCACACGAACACATTTTAATCTTGTTAGAATATGCAAGATAATCTAGATTATTACCTTAGGTTTATAGCCCTCATAATTATAAAACCAGATTTTAAAGAATAAGTTCTTGTAATCTAAAATATATTTTTGTTGTATAAATTATTTATAATTTTATAATTATATCAGCCAATAAAATATCAAATAACGAAAGAATAATTTATCACTCTTAAATAAGAAATTATTAAAAAATATACACTTTTAAACAAACAACATCACAATATGCTAATTCAATGCTTTAGCAAACAAAGTATAAGAAATCGATTAGAAAAAAAAAATGTATTAAAGATCAATCTAAGTTACAATATAAAAAAAAATCACTACGAGGATATGGACAAGAAAAGATATTTAAAATCCAAATATGTAAACAAAATCATGCATAGGCAATTAAGTGTCGAAGAAATAGATAGAATCACAAAATTTGTTCTGAATCACTTCAAGAGACGCAAAGAATCATCAAACTCTACAAAAATTAGATTAATTACCATTGAATTAAATTAGAACTTTTGAGAAGTATGAAAAAAATTCAAAGCAAATAATTAACCTTGAAGAACGCCACAGAAAAATGCCACTCAATCTTTCTTTGTCACCTTTCAAGATATCCCTGCTATCAACATGAAAGTTTAGTTAAATAGAAACTCAAAAAAGGAAATGAATATGAATGGTAAACTTTCTTTGAAATCTCAATCATATCTTCATGCAAATTTTTTTCTCCTCTCTCATTCATGATTTCTCTCCTTTGTATGATTAAAAAAACATTTTCATAGTTCAACTACCTTTTAATCATTTGTTCAGTCAATGTTTTCAGAGAAGAAGTAAATATGTAAATATGTGTAAGAGAAAATGTCACAAATGTATTAATTGACATTAAGTAAAGTGGGTGAGGTCCCATTAGACTCTGTTAGGACTTTATCATTCATATATATATATATATATATATATATATATATAGATAGTATGAACCTTGTAACTCCCATAAATATAATCAGCAATATATCCATAGCTAGAACATTAGTCAACATATGCATCATCATCTAATCATAAACTTTCATCACACTTGTTCCTCCTTGGCACATACATATATACATACATACATCCATACATATTATATGTTTATGGATGAGGCTCAACTCTTGATATCTAAAGTTTAATAGCGACCCTCATATTGACACCCACCTCATGGAGGATCTTGTGGATTACTCTCATGACCCTTTAGAAGGGATTAATATTTGGTTCGTACCACCAAAGCAAACCCTTGACAAGGATTTTGGTATGAGTATAATAGACTCATAACACCTATTGGCCCATGTTCGAATATCCCACCAATCTAACATGATGGGAGCCTCCACAACTTGCATCGATCAAAAAACCATTATTATGGCACTTTATAGAAATAGGGTTCAACTACCCACTTCATCTCTAAGGTACACCCACCCCTATCATTATGTAATATTTTCCTCTAACATCCTTTTCACCACACCTCGCTCTCCCCTAGATTTATTTGTATTAGGTTGAAAAATGGACATGAATCTCTCCCTCTCCACCAACTATCTTCCCTATCCCTCTCCCACATACCCTCAACCTAATTTTCTATGTAATTTCCTTTAGTTCGATATGCTCCATGGTGGTGAGATACCTACCCATCTACTGACCACTTTGGACCTCCTTGGAAAATAGCTCGCAAATTCATCAAGAGAAAAGTGGGAAAACTTAGACTGGTCCTATTTATGGATGTGCAACTCAATGAAATTAGCATAATGCATATACAAGCATTGGTGGGAAGGTTTTCTAGTAAGAATATGTCCTTTGTGGTCCTCCGCAAATGCTATGACCAAAATTTCAAGCCATATATAGGTTATACCCCACTTTGCATGATACTAGAAAAGCGTTGGTTGGGGTAGGTCACCTCCTTCAAGGAAGGTGCGAAGAAAATCATGCAGGACATATAGAATTGGGGCTCCTAGGCACTTTAAGTTAACTAATGGTCATTGGACTTCGTTCGTTGTAATTCCTATTTGGGTATGACTTCCTAGATTACCACTCATGTTCTAGTATGAGGATGTGTCTAGGGAAATTGGTAACATTTCTTTTTATTTTGAGGCAAATATGTCTTTCATGAAAACAAACTACATGGGGATGGCCAGATTCCAAGTTGGGCACAACCTAGTCTCTGTCTTATTGGATTCCATTTATAGCATCTCCATAACGATGAATCATCATCAGAGTCTAGACTATGAAGCAATTCCTTTCAAGTGTAAGTGTTATCATATACAAGGTCACTTAAGAAAATATTGTGCACTCAAGAAGAATTCAAATAAATGGGTGAGGAAGGATTCCCTCCACTTTGTCTCTCCTCCTACTTCTCATGTATTGTCTTTGGCTCGAGATGCTCCTCTGCAGAGCTCCCCTTAAAATCAATATTTCCCTACAGTTGCACTAATGTAAGGCACAAATAAAGCTCTAAACTTGTTTCCCTCGAGAGCTCGATGCGACATAGGGGCCATAAACCTAATGTTGTCTAGAGTACCCC
>APFE031487361.1:0-15326 GCA_000404065.3 Pinus taeda | reverse complement strand
TTTGTTTGTCACTAGAGAGTCTTAGACTCCTAGGGAGGTTAGGTTTGTCCACAAAAATAACTCTTTCCGCATGACACAGATGCTGATGAAATACTTGTAAAAATACAAAGACATCAGTTGCCTATAGAACAGTGTTGGCAAAATATGTTGGAAGTTTTGCGTAAGTAAATTTGCATCTTTTTGCTTATGTACACTTGGTCAAAGAGCAAGACACGTGGCAAATATGAAGGAAGGAGCTCAAGCGACGATCAAGACACATTAAAGATGAATCAAGAGCAGGTGAACAGATCAGGACAACAACACAGGAAAGCAAATCAAGGACATAACTACTAGTCAAATTCCTGGGTGAAAAGTCTAAAATATCTTGTCAGTCAAAGCAGCCAGCACAGCCACAATAACTCCTACCTTTATTTCGGCATTTATTTCTCTGACAGAGTAGCTGAAGGAATTTATTGCTTATTATCTTATCCTCAAGATATTTTATAAACTCTCTTTTTGTATAAATACCCCCCGAAGGAATGTATTCGGGGTTGATGATTCTCCTATTGAACTGCGTTGTAACTCTGATATTTATTAATACAAAGGTTGTTGAGATGCATTGCTGCTGGACCTATTGAATGTGGATTTGATGATTCTGAGCTCTTCTGTAGAATTCCCGTGTCTTTCTTTGGCTCAATAAGTTATTCTAAACTGTTTTTTTGTGTCTTCCATGTCTGAAAATCTCATATATGTTTCATAATCTTAACAACAGGGAAAAAGAATAGCCCAAAACTTGTTTAAATACACTCTATGTTCAATTCCTGCTGTTATTTATGTTTTTTTCCCAATTAGCATAAATAGAAATTCTTAAATGCTTCTGTTTGTACTAATTCCTTCATTCTGAAAATTGTCAAGGAATTCTTCACTGCTCCTTGAAAATATTCAAGCACCTTCCCTCTGCCACCATGATAAAGGATTCTTGACTGCCCTTTATCCCCTGGCTTTCATACCATCAATCACTATCTTTCAATATTGTTCCAAAACTGATTATCTTGCTCTGTAGTTTTGCCCATTATCACAGAAATACACTCAGCAGTCCATCTTCATAGACTCCATTGCCCAATGGAATAAACTCTTTCAAACTTGCATCCTAGCTCTGTTTGAAATCACCATCCAAACACATTTAAAACAAACCTTTGCACATCATAACTAGCATAAAAACTTAAAATAAACAAAGATAAATTATATAGAGAGCCCTCTGAGGATGCAGTTTGGATAGAAATTGCATCTAAAAGATTGGTTAGTGGTTACCTCGGCCCTATTCCCTCTTCTTACACGTTTTGGGGAATAGTGGCTTAACCATGGAAGGTCCAGTGGCCTTGAACATCACTCCCCTTAATGCACCCCACAAAGAGTTGGAACATTTTCCCTTGGCTGATAGAGATTATCTAATCCAAGACCTAGTAGGCTACCAAAACCATCTTCAAGCAGTCTGTGAGCTCAGAAATAGTTACTTAAATCAAGATGATGTTTATGGCATTTGGGAATCAAATCTGCCCAGATATTATCTCCCCTCTGTGAATATATTCCCTTAGATCATTCACCTCTGTTGTGAGAACTATGAGCCAACAAACAGGGCAGTTAAGAGTCCATCTGGGACTACCCTTTTTTATATCACTCCTGACTCTATAAACTAGATGCTGAACTTCAAACCAACCCACATCCAGTTTCCTCTTACCATGAAGTACTTGCTGGATGAAGGTCCCAAAATCTCCAGCTCAGAGGTAACTAGAATTGCCAAAGTGTTCATGAGAGCAGATCGCCAGCCTAAGGAGCCACCTCCTTTTCACTGTGCCTCTTTCATTGAAATGGGTAGATTAGTTGTTGATATGATATCTTTTGTGTTAGGGTTCAAAACAAGTGAGCATATGGATGAAACCATACTGGTTATGATGTCTATCTTTACCCCAGGGTAGCCCCCTGATGTCAAGTACAACTATGCCAAGTTTATTGCCAACAAGATACATGATCAATTGTTGAGGCTAGATAGGGAGGGAATCTTCAAATATTCTTCCTATATCTATCATCTATTCTTATATTACCAACCAGACATCTTCCAATTCCCCATTAGAAAATTGGACCATAAAGGGTAAAGGAGGTCTGTGATTTTTTGGACCCCAATCATTCATGAAGTCCGCACTTCTCCCTACTCTTATTGTGATTTTATTGATTTATTTGTATACCCAGTCTCTTCTCTCCTGATGAGAACTCCTCCTCCAAGACTGACACATGATATGCAAAAAATACTACAGCTCTCCAAAAACTATAAAATAGGTGACTGGTACTTTTACCAGAATCACACTATTCTGAGGATATAGGGCTGTGAGCTATGCCCCTACAGGATGCCCAGATATGTTCCAATGAGACTGCTTGCCTTGGAATATTTCAGGCAATTCATCAATTCAGATCTGAGCCACTTCCATAGCACAAAGAAAAAGGTCCGATTGAAACTCAGAGACCAGTTAGGCCCCTTTGTTATGAACAAGAAAGAGGGATGGAAGGATGCTGATGAACTATTGGGTCAAACCTTCAGACTCAAGAGAAGCTTTTGGTGGGTACCCTATGACCCATATGGCTTTATCAATGCAAGAAGGGTAAAATATAGGCTGGCACCCTATGAGCACTGCAGCATCCTTGACATAGAAAAGTTTGCCAACCAAGATGAGTGGTTGGAGGGCACACTAGTTAAAGAGTTAACTGAGGAAGAGAAAATGGAACAAACCATGAAAGATTTGGAAAAAACTCTTGAAATAGATTCTTTTGGGCAGGTGTCTTTCAAAAAACCACAGCAAACCGGGGAAAGCTCATCAACAGCCACAACTGCACAACAGGTTGCCCAGGAAAGGACTACACCAACAACAGGGACAGCAAAGGGCAAGGAGTTGGTAATTGCAGAGCAAGAAACAATGGAAGAACAACCTACTACCTCAAAAGAACATAGTCAAGGGCAAGCCCCTTCACAACAAACACAAGCACCAGAGGTACCATCACTGTAGACTTCTCTTCCCGAGGAGAGAAGCAAGAAAAGAGACTGAGAAGAGACCAGACTTGAAAGTGGGTCAACAGAATAGCAAGAGGCCAAGAGGCAAAGGGTAGATCCTCCTGAAGAAGACATTGTGGAAGACATCACTGAAAGCACAAGAGGAGAAAGGTCCATCAACCAATAGACTTCTGCTAGCTCTCAGAGACAAGAAAGGGAGAGGCAGCATGGAGTGGAAGTCTTCTCCTCAAGGTCACAATCGAAGAAACCATCAGACATCAAACAACCATTCATGGAGATTAAGGCTCAAAATGAGTCATTAAGAATTGAGTTGTATGATCAATTTCTTAAGATGGCACCCTCCAAACAGCATAGACTAATGGCAGCCTATGACATCGAGGAGAAAATGATTTTAAGTCATTTCAAGCCCAAGGTTCAGCTGCCACAGTCTGCAGCTGACTACATAAGGACCAATTTAGAGGTCCTTGCCAAAGACATACACCCAGTGGACCAAATAGAATTGCACAAACAAACGGGTGAAATGGTCTATGCTACACTGGCAGACAAGGCAATGATGGCCCACCAATTAAAAGAGTCATTGAGTAATACATTTGCTCATTTTGATTTAGAGAAGATCTCTACTCTAGACAAATATAATTGAATAAAGACTCTGGAAGAAATAATTGTTGAGTTGGGACATGATCCCAAGGATGCCAAGGGCATCAAAGCCTTGATCAAAAAGAAGGAGGAAGATATTGCTGCCCTTAGAAAATAATTGAAGCTGCATGTCACCATGCATCCAAAAACAACAGAACTAGCACAAGAAAAAGCAGAAGAGGATGTCATGGATTTATTGATGAGAATGAATCAAAGGCTAATGTAGATGGAGCAAGAGTTGAAGAAAGCATTGCAAACTAAGAAGGGAGAGTCGACCTCCCAGCCACCCGAAACAACTCCAACAATTGTCTCTGCTCCCCCCACAGACACAGCAACAAACCCTCCCACTGAGCCAGCATCAACAACAGGTACAACAACTATAGATGCTACAACAGCAACAACAACAGAGCCTAAGACCAGCATGAGGATGGAAGAATTGATGAAGGCAGTGAAAGAGCTAGAAGCTCAAATGTCAGAGATCAAAGAGACAAAAGAAAGACTAGCCAATCTAGAAGTGAGCTATGACAAATAAAAAATAACAGTGGCAGAGAAGACCAGAGAGGTGATGGCCCCGGAAAACAAGGTGAAATCACTAGAAAAGGATCTCACCTTGCATAAACCTCTGGCAGATATTAAAATGATTTATGTGGACCAATATTGGCCATTCCATTACTGACCAATGGCGATCAATTCAGACAATATATGAATAGATTGAATTAATAGAAAGAGCACAAGATCAAATTCAAAGGGCCAGGGCATCATTAGGAAATATGCCTGAGCAGGCCAATAGGCTCATCCATTGCTTGAATACCAATACTAAGGAACAATTAGCAACTTTGGAAATCATTGACAGGACAGGCACCATTTTGACAATAAAGAAGGTGCTAACAAAGAGAAATTTTATACAGAATTTGGAAAGAAAGTGTCAAGAGATGCAGATGGATATTAATGTCTTCAAAGAGAAATTCACAAAATTACAGCAGAAGGGTATACCTAGTTTAGTAACAAGCAATCAAAAACTGTTATCACATCAACAGTATGCTTTTCAGGTGAACATGAATGTAACAAATCAGATCACTGCATCATCCAGTAGCTCAGAAGAAACTGGACCGCCTTCCGGACAAAGCTTGTACGACAAATTGGAGAATTTTTTTTTATAGGACATGAAATAAATCATCTTTTTGAAGTCAAGCCTAAATTTTATAGATATACTGATGCTGATGAAATACTTGTAAAAATATAAAGACATCAGTTGCCTACAGAACAGTGGTGGAAAAGTATGTTGGAAGTTTTGCCTAAGTAAATTTGGATCTTTTTGCCTATGTACACTTGGTCAAAGAGCAAGACACATGGCAGATATGAAGGAAGGAGCTCAAGAGTGGATTAGGACACATTAAAGATGAATCAAGAGTAGGTGAACATATCAGGAAAGCAACACAAGAAAGCAAATCAAGGACATAACTACCAGTCGAATTCCTGTGTGAAAAGTCTAAAATATATTGTCAGCCAAAGCAGCCAGCACAGCCACAATAACTCCTACCTTTATTTCGGCATTTATTTCTCTGACAGAGTAGCTGAAGGAATTTATTGCTTCTTATCTTATCCTCAAGATATTTTACAAACTCTCTTTTTGTATAAATACCCCCCCAAGGAATGTATTCGGGGTTGGTGATTATCCTATTGAACTGTGCTGTAACTCTGATATTTATTAATAGAAAGGCTGTTGAGATGCATTGTTGTTGGACCTGTTGACTGTGGATTTGATGATTCTGAGCTCTGCTACAGAATTCCTGTGTCTTTCTTTGGCTCAATAAGTTATTCTAAACTGTGTTTTTGTGTCTTACATGTTTGCAAATCTCATATATGTTTCATAATATTAACAACAGGGAAAAAGAATAGCCCAGAACTTGTCTAAATACACTCTGTGTTCAATTCCTGCTGTTATTTATGTTTTCTTCACAATTAGCATAAATAAAAATTCTTAAATGCTTCTGTTTGTACTAATTCCTTCATTCTGAAAATTGTCAAGGAATTCTTCACTGCTCCTTGAAAATATTCAAGCACCTTCCCCCTGCCACCATGATAAAGGATTCTTGACTGCTCTTTATCCCCTGGCTTTCACACCATCAATCACTATCTTTCAATATTGTTCCAAAACTGATTATCTTGCTCTGCAGTATTGCCCATTATCACAAAAACACACTCAGGAGTCCATCTTCATAGACTCCATTGCCCAATGGAATAAACTCTTTTAGACTTGCATCTTATCTCTGTTTGAAATCACCATCCAAACACATTTAAAACAAACCTCTGCACATCATAACTAGCATAAAAACTTCAAATAAACAAAGATAAATTATATATAGAGAGCCCTCTCTGGATGCAGTTTGGCTAGAAATTTCATCTAGAAGATTGGTTAGTGGTTACCTCGGCCGCAGTCCCTTTTCTCACAAGTTTTTGGGAACAGTGGCTTAACCATGAAATGTCCAGTGGCCTTGAACATCACTCCCCTTAATGCACCCCACAAAGAGTTGGAGCATTTGCCCTTGGCTGATAGAGATTATCTAATCCAAGACATAGTAGGCTACCAAAACCATCTTCAAGCAGTCTATGAGCTCATAAATAGTTACTTAAATCAAGATGATGTTTATGGCATTTGGGAATCAAATCTACCCAGATACTATCTCCCCTATGTGAATATATTCCCTTAGATCATTCACCTCTGTTGTGAGAACTATGAGTGAAAAAACAGGGCAGTTAAGAGTCCATCTAGGAATACCCTTTTTTATATCACTCCTGACTCTATAAACCAGATGCTGAACTTCAAACCAACCCACCTCCAGTTTCCTCTTACCATGAAGTACTTGCTGGATGAAGGTCCCAAACTCTCCAGCTCAAAGATAACCAGAATTGCCAAAGTGTTCATGAGAGCAGATCGCCAGCCTAAGGAGCCACCTCGTTTTCAGTATGCCTCTTTCACTGAAATGGGTAGATTAGTTGTTGATATGATATCTTTTGTGTTGGGGTTCAAAACAAGTGAGCATATGGATGAAACCATACTGGTTATGATGTCTATCTTTACCCCAGGGCAGCCCCGTACTGTCAAGTACAACTATGCCAAGTTTATTTTCAACAAGATACATGATCAATTGTTGACGCTAGATAGGGAGGGAATCTTCAAATATTCTTCATATATCTATCATCTATTCTTATAGTACCAGCCAGACATCTTCCAGTTCCCCATTAGAAAATTGGACCATAAAGGGGAAAGGAGGTCTGTGATTTTTTGGACCCCAATCTTTCATGAAGTCCGCACTTCTCCCTACTCTTATTGTGAGTTATTGATTTATTTGTATACCTAGTCTCTTCTCTCTTGATGAGAACTCCTCCTCCCAGACTGACACGTGATATGCAAAAAATACTACAGCACTCCAAAAACTATAAAATAGGTGACTGGTACTTTTACCAGAATCACACTATTCTGAGGATATATGGCTGCGAGCTATGCCCCTACAGGCTGCCCAGATATGTGCCAATGAGAATATTTGCCTTGGAATATTTCAGGCAATTCATCAATTCAAATCTGAGTCACTTCCATAGCACAAAGAAAAAGGCCCGATTGAAACTCAGAGACCAGTTAGGCCCCTTTGTTATGAACAAGAAAGAGGGATGGAAGGATGTTGATGAACTATTGGGTCAAACATTCAGACTCAAGAGAAGATTTTGGTGGGTACCCTATGACCCATATGGCTTTATCAATGCAAGAAGGGTAAAATATAGGCTAGTACCCTATGAACACTGCAACATCCCTGACATAGAAAAGTTTGCCAACCAAGATGAGTGGTTGGAGGGCACACTATTTGAAGATTTAACTGAGGAAGAGAAAATGGAACAAACCATGAAATATTTGGAAAAACTCTTGAAATAGATTCTTTTGGGCAGGTGTCTTTCAAAAAGCCAGAGCAAACTGGGGAAAGCTCATCAACTACCACAACTGCACAACAGGTTGCCCAGGAAAGGACTACTCCAACATCAGGGACAACAAAGGGCAAAGATTTGGTAGTTGCAGAACAAGAAACAATGGAAGAATAACCTATTATGTGCCATCTAATGATGCTTCCCTTCTTGTACTTTGATGCTCATGTCTATTATTGATTGCAGAAAAAAGTAATGTGTTGATTTGGGGTAGCATCAGATGTGCTCTAGCCATGAAATTTGGTGGAGAGGTTGGGAAAGTTATCACTTAGAATTTTCTCTAGAGGTTGTTAGAAGAAATAAAATGACCGAGGTAACCACAAACCAACTTTTGGGCATAAGATCTAACCAACCTAAGCTGAGAGAGGGCTCTCTCTATATGATTTAGCTTTGTTTGCTGGGATTTTAGGATAGTTCTGAAAGTTCAAGGGGGTTTTTTATTTGTATTGGATATTGGGTGGTGGGGTTCTTTAAACAGATGGATAGAATGATGTCTCTAGACCATTGGGCTATGGATTCAAAAGAAGGGTAGCAGAACTAGATCAATCTCCCTAAAGGGAATGTTCACTTAGGGCCAGAGGGGCGAAAATAGTCTTAACCAAGGTGAGAGAGAAATTAAGAATTGTATAATTGTGGCTTCTGTGATTCATCATAGTTATAAGAGGAATTTCGGCGTAAATCACATAGAGAAAGACCATTGCCGACGCGTTTCGAGCCAACTAGTGTGGTTCATCGTCAAGACAAGCTGACCGAGATTGAAATTAAGAATTCTCAGACCGAGATTGAAACAAGGAACAAAGGGTAATCGAAAACAAAGGGAAATTAAGAATCCTTTGCTATAGATTATAAAGAGACAACCTAAACTAGGGAGAAATTAAGGATTCCTTAACTTAGATATCAGTAGAAAACATGTATTTTCCTAACTGTTAAAATAGAGTGTGATTAAACAAATTCTGAGATAATACTCCAGTAATGGCATTCAGATTCAGATAAACATTATGGGAAAATTTTAAGAAAGATAACAACAACGTGAGAGAATACTTGTTTGCACTTTGCTCCACACATGAATCCTTTGAAATATCTGGTCTTTATTCATCAATCTAGCTTGCTAGCTCTGTCAATACTCCATTGTCTTTACAGTATTTTGATCAAGAAGTCTATAGAAATGTCTAAAAATCCACACCTACATACTTCAAATTGTGAAATATTTATACTAAGGTTTTATTACAAAATATCTCAAATTAACTTTGAGATTTAATCTAGGAAATGAAATATCTTCTTGCAGGAATATAGAGACAACTATTGAGCTGCTTTCATGTTGTCCCATTTATTGTGGTACTGCTGGCCTTTATGATTTGGTTTTACCCTTTATTCTCTTTTCTATTTGAATTATCACACTGGAAGCTTCAGTTAATTTAGGCTTTCCTTTGATACTCTTTGACTCTGATACTCTTTCACTTTAACGATATGTCTTTATCCTTCACTGTGTTTTTTCCTTTTACTGCACATTTGAAACTATTTACTGTATGTTTCAATGGTAAATTCTTTTGTTTTTATGTGTATCAGCTTCGGGTAGTTGATATTGGTCAAGTTTTTGTATGTTTCATCTGCTTATCTTCTAATTGCACACTCTGTCTGGTTCCTCTGTTTTGATTGTCAATGTCTCTATGTGAATGTCTTCTTCTCGACTTTGTGTATAATTGTCCTCTTCTTTGTTCTGTGTGTAATTGTGTTTTTCTTTTGAATGTAGGATTTTTAACATGTTTCTTGTCGAGTCTTGTAGTAAACAAGTTTTGCGACTAGTATCAGAATTGTTTATCCAAGCTCTAGTCTTTGGCTAATTACCTACAAAATGCAACGATTATTAAGAAAACATAGGTTGACTGGAAAGGCACTTGATAGCTTTGTTTTCACAGGGTTGCCCAAGGAAGAAGTTGTGGCAGTGTTTTGGACATAAATGGAGGTGGAATTGCATTACTAAAGTTCAGGGTGGCGTCGAAGGGTTTAATGGGTTTTATCTGTGAAATGGGTGAAAGGCATGAAAACGAAGGTTTTCAAGGTTTTAAGCTTAACGAGCAACTTTTTAAATATGGCGCGAAAATTCATATTACGGATAATAGGAGGTTTATCGGGTTGGAAGAGAGGTCGTAGTGAAGGTCATCGCACCGCTTATGAGGCAAAGGCGGTTTTTAGGAGGGGTTAGCCTATATACCCCAACGCTTGACACGTAGCATTCAGGGGGTCGGGGAAAACCACTTTATCGTGTGGGTAACGTTCAACCATCGAGCACGACCGATATGGCTGTGGAGCATTGGATGAAGTGAATGTTGATCGAACGAAAATCGGGCGAGGAAATAGCATGAAGGAAATGCACGAAGGTTTATGGGGGGCCTGATGCTTTAATCACAAGTGATTTGTGATTATTTAGGGTTAATGAGGGATTTGCTTGTTTTGTCGAAATAAGGGTAAATGTATAGTTTTTATTAAAACTAAGGGTTGGGGATATTTCCATAGGGATTTAGTTAATATACGGGAAAGGGGTTTCATCGGGGATTATATAATAAAATTAATAATTAATATGAAATGCAATGGGTGGGGTGGGTATTTCCTTAAGTAAAAAGGTAAAATGTATGCATTTTGCACACTTCGCTTTATACTTAGGATAAAAGGTATTTTGTGGGTTTTTGGGTGAAAAGGGATTTACATGGGTGGTTTTCACTTTTTCTAGGCAAATGGTGTTTAACCTTAGGAAAATGGGTTTTATTGGGGTAATAAGGGGGAGATGGATTTTATGAAGAGGATTCTAGCACTTGTGTCCATAAGTCATTAAGCTAAGGGTCCGGTCCCACCAATAGTTAGAGAAATGCACTGAGCCTCTCTAACTTGTCGGATTATAGTACTAGAACATACTTGTAGATAGGAAATTAGTAAGTAAGGGGAAAATGAATGAGGCGGAGTTAATCACATGAACTTGTAAACCTTTTGCTTTTGGCTTCATAAATAATCATACATGTTGAAATATATCTAAGCATGATGAATGTGTTTTGATCCAATCAACTTTGTAGTTCAACAACCTTTCTTCTACTTACCTATTTCTTACCCTAACATGTTTTCTTCATTTCTTTTGGTGCACTTAGGCTAGCAAACTCTTATCATCTATTTTTCTTTTGAAAATTAATCTATCTAATTCTAACCTTATATCATCCAAGGGCTCAGATTAAGCTTATGAGCTCCTTTTATTTCTCTACCTATCTATGATCTGCCAAGATTAAACTGTTTGGTCAGATTTTATTCTCTAACTATAAACATAAAATTCAAAGCATGAAATAACCAAGATTAAACAATTTGATTACCATGGGTTGTGGCATGAATAACAAGTTACACACAATCATTATTATGCATAAAAGTAAATAGTAGTGGCATTTAGCCTTGCACACTTTCAAGATCTCTTTTTGTTTTTGGGGTTATCTTAATGCCTCTAAAATCACTGCATCAACATCGGGGAAAACCACCCGGTCCGGACCTTAGAGCAGCTCCTTTTCCGTTTGGTGTGATGGCTCCGACTAGATACAATGGGACCAATTTCCTAGTGATATATGGGTTGATGTGTGATTGGTTTGTAATGTATAATGAGAGCGATAACTGCTCTATTCTAAAGTGAAAAAATATACAAAGGTAACTAATCTCTTCTGGGTATTCTTATAACAACGCGATTCTTGATTATTTCTATTAACAAATAAACATAAAGATGACTTATTTATAACATAGAAATATGCATTCATATGATGATTAATTTGTTTAATTAATTAAACAAAGTAATAATTAAAACATTATCACATTGATCATAATATATCACTGACATATATATTTAAAAGATGACAACTCTGAAACATTCGAAAGTGACAAGTTAAAGAATTGTTTTAGAAACATATACATATCAATAATAGAAAAGTTGATAAATGTTAATTCACATACAGAAATAAAGCGAAAACATAGATAATAGTACATTATGCATTTCGATCTCCTCTGATGTAAATCACATTCAAATTTTTCCTTTTAATTTGGGAATAATTTCATAGCATGCAAAAGTGCAAATCTCATAAAAGCCTTCTTTGTCAAAATTCAGAATTCTGGTCTAGTCTTTTATAAAAAATATATATTGGAAGTACAATAGTGCAACCTCCAATTTATGTATTAATACAAAATTGTGGACCCTTTCTAAAAACATGAAATGGTCTTTAAATACTACAAATAACAACAAACTATGAAAGAAAGTCACTATGCGCTAGTATAATTAAAAACACATAAATCTGGGATTTATCCTGAAAATAGCAATGATGTGGCGATCAAATAGATTCATTGTATCGGCTTATCTTCTTATGATTGTAGTTGAAAAATGGTGAGCATTGGATGGATCTCTAGTGGCTTACTCATCTGGGAGTGTAACTGAGCTATATATGTGGCATCGACAAGTTTGGGGATCATGCAGTTGATCGCATCCATGAGACACCTCATCGCCATTTGCTGATTGTGTGGTTTAACAAGGGAAAACCAGAACATTTCCCATGTTAGGCTTTGAATGCCTCTGATCAATTTTTCTCTTTGCATCAACTCTTGTTTCCAATGTTGTTCCAACAATTTTACCTTTGGGAGTTTTCCTGGAGAGCAATCTGTAATTAGATTAGATAAATGCAAATTGTTATTGATTAATTCAATCAGATTATTTGTTGCTACTCTACATCTGGATGTAGCTCTCTCATCTTTCATTAATTGAGACTCCCATTCGGAAAACAAGATTTCCTTATGTGACTCCTGTATCCTTGGCAGATTGGCAGCTTTTCCCTCTTTTGAATCTTGCCAAGATAGAAAATTAGTTAATATTTCATCTACATTATTTAATTCAAGTCTTGCATCCACTATTTTTTCAATCATAGATGCTGAGATATCACATAAGAAGATGCCCAATGATATATTATGACATAGAATATCCAATTTCCTGGAAAAAGCCTTGGTCATTACCAGGGCTTCAGTTTTGAATTCATTTATCTGGGGATATCCTTTGAATCACTCTATCTGATCTTTCATTTGCGCGATTTTCTCTTCTTTTGATTTCTTCTCCTACTCGCTCAATAGTTGTAGTTTGCTCAATGCTTGAGACAACTCTTGCTGCTTATGGATGGCCTGTTCATTGATCCTCTGCTTTTCATGTTTTAACTTCTCATTTAATTGTTTATTAAGTTGCCTCTGTTCTATCAACTGTTGTCCAAGCTTATCTATATTTTGTTGTCATTCTGCTGATTATGCCTCTAGTTGAATGATTGCCTAGTCTTTTTCTTTCAATAGATGGCTAACCTCTAAAGCCTTATCCATTGTAGTTGTTGTATAGGCTCCCGCATACTGTGACAATTTTGTTAAATCTTCGGAGGGATTTAACTCTTCTCTCCATACCACGTTCATCATTTCTACCTGAGGAGTCAAAAGAGGATTGTGATCATTTTTCCTCTTCTTCCTCTGTCTTTTGACTACAACCCTATGCTTAGGACCGTAGAAGACATCAAATGGAGGTATTTCTTCAATTTGCAGTACAATCTCCTCAGTGGGATTTTCAGGGATAATCTCTATGTCTTTCTAGAACTTGGGTGGGCCGCTTATTCCAATAATTGGAACTGTGTTGACTACTGATTTCTACGTTGTAAACACTTCTTGTGTAGTGAACCCTTGGGTTTTCATGGGATTACTGATGATTGAATCAAATTGTTCCCATTCCTTGATTAGCTTGGGATCAATATTAATATTTGTATCAAGGGGTTCACTAGCTGTTACCTACTTCTGCTCCTTTTCTGGTGTCTTCTCCTTCTCAGAAATCTTTTCAATTTTAGTAGTCTGCTCAGTAATTTTCTCATCAATGTAGCCTTGAGGTTGTACCATAGAGGTCATATTTAATAAGTCCAGAGGTAGGGTTTCCAATCTCTGCACCCTAAGCCTATAGAATTTATCTAGTCCTTCTGCTCCCAATTTGATTTTGGCCATATGTTTGACTTGATAAAATACTTCTGAAGAAACAAACAAGTCGTCATAGCTATCCCCCTCATGATCAAATCTGGTGATTTTAGCTTGAGAGGTAACATTGTAGGCAACCTTTCTAGGATCATACTACCTTTTTGGGATAGTTGCAAGTTTTAACAACTTTATTTTCTCGGCCTCCTTCTCTGCATGTTTAAAATCATGTAGGGTAAAAGCTCCACATCGAAGGGGAAATGTTGGCCACATGTGCTTTTTAGAGTCCCTAAGGGTCCTTGACATCTCTTCAACTGTTATTTGATGTGCTAATTCCCTGGCCAACAATTTATTAGGGATGTACAAAGGAAGAACATGAGGGTTGGCAAGGCTACCAAAAAGTCTTATATAAGCGAATCTTTCTTCTCCAAACCAACTACCAATTGCAGTTAGGTCGACTGATGCTTCCTCGGATAACCTAGGAGCAGGCTTATTGAATATGGCATAATACAGGAGAAGAATAAAGCCATGACAAATTCTATATAGATGATTCTTATAATGGGCTTTCCATAGCTCCTTATGATAGATGTGAATGGGATTAGGATCCTGCGAAGTCCATTTATATCCAAGAACGTGGTATTTAGAATTAAAACAGATAGTGTCCATGATATAGGCACTCATGTAAAATGGAGGTATCACCCTGGTAGACACAAACCTATTTTTTCTATATTCGAGTATCTTGGTGGCCATTTTATCAGACAATATGTTTGCCTAGTCCATGATATAGCCATTAATTACAACCTCCATTAATGGAACCATATCTATAGAGAATTTACTAGAATCATGGACTCCAAAGAGTCTACACATCATTGCACCATCATAACAATAAGGAGAGGCCAATGAATCTACAGACTACATACCCGATGTTTCGTGCTTGTGTTTGGTCGGAAAATGTCTCCATTGTTTGATAGGGTCAGATTCAATGTTGTTCTCCTTGGCAAAAGACTCCAAAAATGCTTTGTTATATTGCTTCTCCGGCTGAGGTAAATGGTACATTTGTCTAAGATCCTCTGCTCTAAATGACTCGAACACTTTTCCATCAGCTCTAGAGAATGTCCCGTCTACGGTTGCAATGCTTTCAACAATCCACCTTGTCATGCGGAAAGAGTTAATCTTGCGGACAAAACCAACCTCCCTAGAAGCTTAAGGCTTTCTAGTGACAAACAAGACAATTAAGAACAATCCTTCTCTAAATATCCATTTACCATACAAGAAATCAAGTGTTTAGATCCTACCTGTAGTCCAACGCTGTTGTAGTAGTCCTACCTCATCGATCCGGATGAGCTCCTCCTTCTCTCTGAAACCTGCATTCACTAACAATCAAACGATTAAATAGCACCTGAATATCTCATAAAGTTAAACATATTCAACATACAGACCAAGGAGTATATGAAACAACTCATTAATAACAAATTGTTGAGAAGAATGGACTTATTTGTATTAATAGGAAACAAAGAAACCATTACAACCTGAGCCTTGGTGTTGTGCAAGTTCCTCCCAGGGTCCAGCAAGAGTTTTCCTTTACTTTGATAAGCTCACTCACTTCCAAATGAAACAAGAAAAGATGGGAATCTCTCCTCACAAGCTTCTACAAGGAAGTCCTAATTCCAGCAGCATC
>APFE031487339.1:91596-116135 GCA_000404065.3 Pinus taeda | reverse complement strand
AATCAATATATAGTTGGTTCAGCTTGGTGATCTAAGCATCTGTCATCTTAGCTCCTTGCTTTATCAGATCAATCAAAGATAAAGGAACCAATTTCTTCTCAGTTTTGAATTGCAACATTTCTCTGATGGCCTCAAGGGTAATATAGAAAACAACTGAGCCTGAAGGGTCAAGCATAGCCCTCTGAGTGGCATCATAACCATCAACACACAAGTGAATTAGGTCAGGAAATGGATTGACCTTAGGAATCTTGAAGATTGGGAGGAAGGAATCCCAAATGCCCAATACATCTGTTCCAGTCTCATGTTTAATCTTTAATTCATTTAACAGGTGGATGTGGAACTTGCTATGCATTATCATTTCCTCTGAGATTTGATAATCCAAATATGCTAATGCCTTCCACTCCAATTCTCTCTGAGGGGCATTTAAAGGGGCAACATTGAGGGCCACAGGTGCTACTGGTGTATCCATGGTTACTTTAAAACTCTGCTTATATGTAAATTAGCGTTACTGTGCAGAGTAACAGAAAAGAGTGTTTCTTGACAGGAGAGGTGATTTATTGAGAGACAGAGGACAAAAGGGTCAATTGCAGCAATTGAAATATTGCACAAAGCACTAAAAGGGCAAATACTTGTCCTTAACAAACTCTTTCACAGTAATTTGGTGTAGTTCGAGTTCCTTATTCACGATTGCGCAAACAGAATGCAGGTTTTGCGAAATCTTTGGTAAACAAGGCTTAGCCGGTGAATTTCGACCTTATAATTGCAAATGGGAACTAGTCACAGGGGATTCGCCGGTCAGTTATATGTTTTTCTGTGTTTTAAGTTACTTTAGGCAATTTACAGACAAAACCAGGCGCAGAGAGGATTCACAGGGATAAATACCTGGTACACTGACAGTCCTGGTCACAAATGTAGGTGGATTGGCGCGGCGATGGCCTCCCGGTCGAATTCAGCAGGTTGGCGTGAGTTTGGACGTAAAATGCATGCAGAAGACACAACAGTCGTTTTTGCAAAAAGTGCAAAAAACGCGAAATTTTGGCCAAAATATGGATTTTTTGGAACATTGGTGCTTTTTTTGGATGACGTCAGCATGATGTCATCGGGTGGGGTCAAGGTCGGATGACGTCAGCCTAACATCATAGGGTGATGTGGCGGCTTAAGAGTGGTCCACGGGGACAGTGAGGTGGCGGACAGGTGGAACAATGGTGGACGAGGGCGCTAACGCGGCGATGACGTAGCAGTGATGTTGGCAGTGACGTTGGCAAGGCGGGTTGGCAGAGATCGGAAACCGTAGGCGGTATGGTATCGCACCGCCTTCCATACGGAAGTGGAATTGTCAGAGGGGGCTCCGATACGCTGTGGGGGTGACGCGTGGCAGAGGCCTGACGTCACCCTCTGACAGATATCGAAAGGTAATTTACGGACGTCGGGGCCAGTTCGTTATGCATGTGGGCCGTTGGATGAAAGGTGCCCGATCGGACGGTCGACGGGTCAATAACCTGTCCGGACGATATAGCGTCGGGCGGGCAATAAAATATTTATTTTTCATGAAATTCGTGCCTAGCGGGACTTTGGAACATCGGCGGATTTGCATTGTTTTTCTATGTATTTCTTATAAAATCGCGCATAGCTCCAAGACTTTGGATAAGTCGGAAAAAGTGGGTTTTTCATGTAATTTTGCCATTTGAGCGGGTTTAAGGGTGAAAATGGGTCTTTTACAAGGTTTTTTAGCAAATGAAGGGTTGAATAGGTTAAATGATTTCTGAAGGAGGAAAAGATGTAAGGCTTGGGGTTCTTAAACTGACCAGATGTCAATTTGACATAGGGAATTTAGATAATAGAAGTTAGGGGTTAATATGGATGGAAAAGGTGAATGAGGAGTGATATCACTAAGTTTATTTGAAAACCACTTAGCTTAGGGAGTAGATCAAAATGAAAAGAATTTTAGACAAGAAATGTGGCTCTTAAAGGAAACCAGAACCAACATAAAACCTTGACTTCTTTCATAAACTCAACTGATGTAGGGATGTTAGTAATGAGTGTAAAACCGGGAAAAAGGAAGTTAGACATGCTCCATTGTGTTGTTTTCCTTATCTTGACCAGCAAGATTCAGTTTGAAAGGAATACCACTTCTGCAACCCCATCTACCTACCCATCTACTTGCCCAGCATTTTTTTGTTTCTTCTTGGAGGGTGCACTTGGAGTTGCAGACCCTTATGTGCCCTTTCTTTTCCATTGGCTTTTTCTTTTGATTGCCTATTTAGCACTACACTTATTGCTTCCAAGGCCCCAGATTAAGTAGTTGGGAACCTTAGTTTCTCTGCCTAACTATTGGTCTGCCAAGATTAAACAGTTTGGACAGACTTCTTTCTCTATTCTACAATACAAAATTGAAACATGGCATGATCCAGATTAGATTGTTGGACCATCCATCACAATTTAGTAAACATGAAGGCATGTACACACCTTGCCTTGTCTTGGAAATATGGGATCTTTGTATCAGCAAAGCAGAGCATATTTGGCATTTGAATTTTCCAATCATGAAATATGAAACCTATTGGTATAGGTATCCAACACATACAATCTCAATTTTTCTACATTAATGACTAAATAACTCTGCATATAAGTTGGCAAATCAAGGCAAAAATCATTTTCACCAATTTTATCAAGTATCTTGAAAGGTCCATACCTTATTGGTTTTAGCTTCTTACCTTCACCCTTCATTTTGTCTTTGTTGATGTACAGCTAGACTTGATCACCAACTTGAAAACTATGTTCAACTCGATGCTTGTCATGTCTCACCTATACTTGGCTTGACTTATTTCTAGCTGTTCCTGTACTACCTGGTGAATTTCCTGGATTTGTTCAATGAACTTGGTTGCTTTGTCCACATCATTATGTCCACCAACTTCTATATTTTTACCAAAGAAAAAATCCAAGGGAGACTTTGGTATAAAACCAGAACAAGTAGCAAAAGGAGATCTCTGAGTAGAAGAGTGCTTGGCACGGTTGTAAGCATGCTGCACATAACATAAATTCTCATCCAAAAGCTTGGGATGCTTGCTGCAGAAACCTCTAAGAAAATGGATCACTGTCATGTTGACCACTTCTGTCTGACCATCTGTTTGTGGATGAAATGATGTGCTCTTCTTTAACCTAGTGTCCAGCAACTCCCATATATTTGACCAAAACGTCCTAACAAATCGAGAGTCTTGATCAGATACAATAGAAGTGGGTAACCCAAAATGAACCCATACATTCTGAAAGAACAACTTTGTTCTTTTTTGTGCTATTACATGGTATCAAAATACACATTTTATTGAACCTATCCACAACAACATACAAATAATCATGACCTTTCCTAGATTTTGGCAATCCCCCAACAAAATCCATGGAAACATATTACAAAGGAAGAGAAGGAATTGGAAGTTGAGTGTACAAGCCTAATTTTCTATTCATGGGCTTTCCTATAGCATACATAGTACACCCTTTGATATATCTAGAAACTGTCTCATGCATTCTTGGCCAATAATAGAACCTTTGCAATTGTGCAATTGTTTTACTTACACCAAATTTACCTGATATGAGAGAAGTATGTGCTTCTCAGATTATGTTAACTCTTTCAGTTTGTGGAATGCATAACTTTCCCAAATGATATAAGAGTTTTTCCTTTACATAATAATCCTATTCTTCTACTTGCTTGCCATGACTTAAAGTTGCATATACATCTTTAAAATCTACATCTTGAGCATATTGTTCAATGTAACTTTCATGCATTACCGAGTTATGCTTGAGTATAGTAGATGCATTTATGATTGGTCTTGATAAAATGTCTGCAACCTTATTGTGTATACATTTCTTATATCTGATGACAAGATGAAATTGCTGTAGAAAATTCATCCACCTATAATGTCTTGATTGCTGCAATTTAGTTTGTGAGTGCAAATATTGAAGTGATTGATGATCTATATGTATGATTTTTTCTTTACCCATTAGGTAATGTTTCCATTTTTTCTCACTTTGTACTAATGCATACAATTCTTTATCATATGTGGGATAATTAACTACTGCAGAAGTAAATGTCTCAGAATGATAGCATATGGGTTTTTTGTGTTGCATCAACATTGCTCCCATGGCATAGTCACTAGCATATGTCTCAATCTCAAATGGATGTTGAAGATTTGGCAGTGCTAGTACTAGTGTTGTACTGATTTTCTCTTTTATGGTGTCAAAGGCTTTCTGTTGTTTGCCTCCCCACTTAAACACTTGTTTCAATCTTCTTAAAGCATGTAATGGAGCTACAATCAAAGAAAAGTTAGCAATAAATTTTCTCCAATATTGTGTTGCCCCTAGGAAACTCCTAACCTCCGTAGCATATTTGGGTTTAGGAGAGTTCAAAATGGCTTCAACCTTAGAGGGATCTATCTCCAATTCACCACCCCCTACAATACAACCCAGATAATTAAAGATGTTCTGCCAAATTCACATTTTGACAGTTTTACATAGAGATTTTCTCTTTTTAGAACATCTAAAGTCAGCTTCACATGCTTTACATGGTCTTCACATGTCTTTCTAAAAACAAGAATGTCATATAAATAAAAAATTACAAAATCATCAATAAATGGTCTTAGTACATCATTCATAAGTCTCATAAATGTAGCAGGCGCATTTGTTAAGCCAAAAGGCATAACCAACCATTCATATAGTCCTTACTTTGTCTTGAAAGTAGTTTCCCATGCACCCTGTTCTGCAACTCTAACCTGATGATAACCACTTCACAAGCCTAACTTAGAAAAGTAAAATGCTTCTTTCAATTGATCTAATAAATCATCAATACAAGGGAGAGGATAATGATTCTTGATCATTATTTTAATTAGTGCTCTATAATCAATGCACATCCTCCACGAACCATATTTCTTTCTCACTAGTATGATTGGAGATCCACATGGTGATGTGTTTAGTCGTATAAACCCTTTATCGAGCAACTCCTATACCTTCTTCTTTATCTCTGCATTCTCTAAAGATGACAACCTATACATTCCAATGTTAGGTAATGGAGCATCTTGCTGCAAATAAATATCATGTACTATTTCTAACTCGGGTGGCAGACCTTTAGGTTCTTGAAATAGAACATTGTACTCTGAAACAACTTTAACTAAATCAGATTTCTTTTTAGAATCATAGCCTTCAAATGCATTGGATTTTTCAAGATCCTTTGCCTTTACAACCATTAGTAAAAATTTCTTACTTGAATTCACAATTCTTTTCATCTATCCTGAATGTATGAGAGAATAGTTATCTTTGAGTTTATGAGCTCTTACAATATATTCTATTCCATATTTAGTGAGTTGATACTTATTCTCAGCTCTATAGAAAATAGCTTTCCTATCATACAAGTATGGGCTTCCCAAAATAGTACCACATATATCCAACGGAACTATATCTAACTCAACCTCATCTACAAATGTTGATCCAATAGCAAACCTAAGTTTACATTGTCTCGTTACTTGTAGCTTTGTTTTATCACACACCCAACCTAATGGATATGGCTTCTCATGAGGTTTTGTTTGTAATCCCAACTTCTTTACAATTGTTTCAAAAATCAAATTTACTTATGATCCACTATTAAATAAAGTATCAATATTCTTATGCTTACAAATCACTTTAATACGAAAAATCTCATTTCTTTCCCTCTCATTATTTTCATTATCAACAGATTCTAAAGAATTACTTGTGGATGCTTCAGAATCTTTACCTTTAATACCTGTGGCTGTAACATTTGTTTCATCACCTGAATCTAATCCCAAGTCCTGCTGAATAGTAGCATCATTCTTTCTCTCCTTACCGTTGAACTTCCTGGGTTTCTATTCTAGATGCAAAAGCCAACAGTGTGCCTCATCGTTTCCTTCTTTCTTGCAATGAGTACATGAAGGTCTATCCTTCTTTAAAATGTTTCCTTTCCTCTCCTTCCATTTTAGTTTCTTCTTTTCCTTTCTCTTGCTTACAGAATATTTAAATGATCCCTCAACCTCTGGGTTTACATTCTTACCTCTAGCTTCTAGATGTGTAGCTTGAACTGATACATCATCTAAGCTAGTGGGATTAAACATGAGAATAGTATGCTTTAAATAGCTATGAAGACCACGTATATACTTCAATAAAGTCTCAGGTGAGTCTAATGATATACCTAGAGTTAAAACTCTCTTTTTGAATTCCTGAGTATAACTTTGTACACTTTGACCCTTCAACTGACAAAGAGTTTGCCAACTCATCATTTCCTGTTGCATGTAAGCTAAAGGATAAAATTGCCCTTTGATAGAAAAACAAAATCATTCCAGGTAGAAATGATTTTACCATGTTTTTGCAGATCCGCTTGTGTCTTGCCTTCCCACCATACTCATGCAGTTCCTCCAAGTCGAAGGCTAGCAAGCTAAATCTTCTTCCTTTCTAAATCAACATTTTGTACCCTGCAATATACATCAATTTGTATTATCCAATTATCTAGCTTTTCTGCATTCAGTTCTCCATCATATATTGGCAAATCAAACTTCACATCTAATTTGATTAAGGAAGTTTTCTTCTTCTTCTTAGAAGAGCTAATGTTATGCGAAGGAGATGATGAGGATGACGAAGGTGATAATGGAGGAGATGGTGGAGAAGGAATTTCCCATTTCCCTTTTCCTGCTGGAGGGGTAACTAGAAAATATTCGTCCACTCCTTTTTCTTGTTTTGGTGTTGCAGTGCTTTCACCTCAACCCTTCTTAAACTCTAGATACATCTCTTCCACCATAGCTCGTGTTGTCATAAAACTTTCTATAAACTGAGATTCTAGTCCCAATGGAGCTTCTTCTATCATTGTCCTCCAAAAATAGACTCTTCCAATCTCTGGATTAGCCTCAACAAGTTCTCCTTCTCCTAGTCTGAGCTTTAATCTAGTTAGCATTCAAAATCCATCACAAGCTTGTCTAACCTTCACAAATCCTTAAGCTCTGATACCACTTGATCTGAAATGGATACTAAATCAAGAAGAAAAGGTATTACAGACTCATTTGCAGGAAAATGCCTATATTACTTAGTGCAACGGATCAAAAAGATTATAAATAATATAGACAATTAATAGTCAGAAAACATAACAGGCACACATCAACACAACAAATAATCAAGGAGTTCACCAGACCCCCTAGCTACGTCTCCTGGTCCAGCTTTTAGTGTCAACCTCTATATTAAGTCTTTGAGAACAAATTATTATAAGAGTGAGCTCAAAAAGAGAGTCTCAAATAATAGTGACATCAAAGAGGGATCTGCTAAAAAACCTCGAGTCTAAAAGAGTGCACAGACTCTCCCTTTGTCCTGTTCCTCTATTCAATTTGCCTCAATCTGATTGAATGGCTATATTTCTATGACTATCTTCAACTGAATTATCTGATCCTCTCCCCCAATTATCATGGGATGGCTCTTTTTAAACCTATCGGTGTTGTTTGTTCAGCTCCATTCTCAAGCTTTCTGGCTCCTGGCCGTTGTCTGTTCAAATATCTGTTTAGCATTAAACAATCATTGCAAAATGCTCTAAGGTATGGTGGCCACATGTTTTCAAATGAAAAGGACCATTGGCGCGGGTGAAATCCCCAGGAATACATTTCTTTGTTTACACAACGAAATACGCAGGAAATACAACAAAACAATGAAAATTTCTGCCAAGTTGCACTTCAAATGATATTGAATCCGACCTATAATCCTATCGGGTCCATGTTAAATCATTGTCACAAGTTGCAGTGCCCATATGCCATGGTCTCCTTTGTATTTTGGTTTTATAACGGAAATACACCAAAACACAGAAAAACCTGACAAAACGTCGCATATCGGATTTCAAATTTTATAGTGTCGCATGTATAACCCCTGTCAGGTCCGCCTTGATTGTAATCACAACTCGCATGTCAATGGCCCTCTATATTTGGTTCCGATCGCATTCCTCCACTGATCGTCGATCACCGATGTTGGTGTATCGCATATCGCGTGGTTGCGGGTCTTTGTGTTTTTCCACCAATCCACACGTCGATCACTGATCGTCGATCTCCGATCACTAATCAGCGCCATCGGCCCATTGCAATCACAATCACATTAGCCACGGCCTATTGGCATCACCCCTTTTCATTGTTGCGATGCAATATTGTGATGTGATAAGTCACAATTGCATATCGTTGAGTCTCTGGGCTTGCAGTAAGTCCCCCCTTTGGAAATCTATGACGCGATATTGTAATCTCAGCCCTTAATCTGTGTGCTCGATCAACGATCAACGTTGTGTCGCTGGGTCACAGTCGCATTTCCCATAAGGCTGCCTCCAATACACTTTGTTGGCCTGATCCTGATGCGATATCCTGATTTAATCTAGGCCATTGATCTGGCCGATTCGGTGGCTCCAGTGCAACGTTACTTCAACCTTCACTTTACTTGGGTTTCCACCATTATTTAGTGTTTTCCTCTACGATAGTGTTTTCCGATAGTTAACATATATGAAGACTTAGACTTAGAGGTTTGATACATGATCCATTTTGGATCATTTTGCCCTGGAATTCATAAGGAAAAGCTTAAATGTTGATCAAGTTCATTTTGTCCCTATGAATAAAGGTTTCTTCTTCAAGCTACCTAAAACAATGGGACCATTTATTGTGAATACTAGATAGGTTGCCCAGGAAGTTGATAGATTATTGAATGATATGTGTCTTTATAGGAGGTTGAGTGGGCTTATGACCCTCACCAAATTATTTCAAAGAGAGGAGTGGAGAATGACTATTCAGCCTTTGTGCATGGAAGTAGTCTTGAAGTAGAAAAATTGGCAAATGGAGGCTTTCAAAGCACTCACGAAATAGAGATTGAAACCCCTAGCATTACTGAAAAAGGGATCAAAAGGGTTAGAGAGGAAATTATTGATCTAGATGAGGAAGAACTTGAAGCAACAAAAAGAATTAAGCTTCAGGATGCAATTTCTTGACCCAACCATGTTTGATTATTTGGTTGGGAGAGACAGAGGGTGCCCCTACTTCACCATCCTCCAGAGAACCTGTTCATGATCAGGTTCCTTTAATTCAAAGTATGTTTCCTCAAATAGTTGAGAAAAATCAGAAGATGAAGTTAAATATGGAAGCTTATGCTGAGTCTCAAGTAACCCTTGAACAAAAAAGATTTCTATCTACCATGGATTTGTAGAAGAGTCAACTCAACATTGCTTTTTCTCATCCTACAGAAATATCAGTGGGAACTTCTAGCAATTTGAGGACTGAAAATTTGACTGTTGAAACTCACAAGCTTCCAATGCTTGACAAGGTCAATCTACACATGCAAACTGGGTAGTTGATTGTAAATGTTCTATATAAGACAAATGCAACAACTGCCAAAGCTAAAAAAATTCTAAACAAAGTGATTCAAGAGCTGAAGTTGGAGAAAGCTAACTCTAAAGCTTTGAATGCTCAAGTTGATGAGCTAAAGAAGACTATCATTAAAATAGGGGTCAATCTTGATGATCAACCTGCTATTCAAAAATTGTTGCAATCTACTAAATTAGAGATTGGTGCTTTGAAAAAGAAGTTGAATCTACCTATAGGTGAGCATCCCTTAGCTACAGGGATAGCTGAAGTAGAAAATGAAAAAGAAAAGCTCCTACAAGATGTGTTGCAGAAGACTGGAGAAGTTTCTTTACTTAAAGAAACTCTACACAAGATACAAAGACAAATAGACACTCATGTTTGTACAGTGGTAATGTCAGCCAACATAGAAGATCCAGCAACACAAGTTCTACAATTGGGAACAGAGCTTAAAATGAGCATGATATGAAGAAATCTGAAAGAGAGTTAGAAACAGCTTGAAAATTATTGAATTTAAGTGAAGAAGAAACAATAAGAGAAAGAGATAATGCCAAGAAATACATGGAATATCTCCTTAGGGCTGAAGATGAAATCAAAATGCTAAAGTGGAAAATGAAGGGAAACATGTCCTTAATTCAAGCCAGAGAAATCCTATGGGATGAAATTATTGAGGTTGTCAGAGGTGTTTGGGAGTTTTTGGTGATTATATCTAAAGAAAAAACACTAATTAGGGATATGGAGGAGGTAGTGATTAAAAAGAAGCAAAAATAACTGGACAGATCACAGTTTGCAAAGAGGATGATAGACTTCATTAATTCTAAGTCTACTGCAGAGTTGAAGGAGCATGACATGCTAGACAAAATAACATGTGTGACTAATTTCAATAAAATGATTGTTAGAAACATCTACAAAATTACTGTTGAAAAGAAGATAAAGGAGATAAAGGAAGCAATTTCAAAGTTTAACATCTTGTTTGACAAAAGGGTTAGGTTTGGACTTCCTTCTTGCTGGGATCTTCAGGGAAACTTGATGCCATGGAAAACATATGAGACTTTGCTGGTTGAGGCAAAAATCAAAGTTGATAATACTCATGAAAGGACAATAATATTAAAAGGAGACACCATTGTGAATTTCCTGAACAAAGATTTTAAACTTCTCTAGATGGTGAAGACTCTATTTTCTGACAAACCTACTTATGGTAAGATAACAACTTGTAGAATAGCACTTGACAAGCAATAAGAATCACCAAAGTCAAATGTACCACTATGGAGAAAGCGTAACAAATGGATGATAGAGTAGAACAAAGCTACATCAGCAGAACCACATACTTAGGCTACAGATCCGGATAGTGAGAAACAATCACCAATCATACTCTGATTTCTATCACTTATTATTTTCTTGTTTTCTTAAGAAGAATGAGCTGTCTTTTACCCTCCATGTAATAGTTTGTAATGATAGTTTACCTTAGACAGCTAGGAATATAGTTAAATAGTTTGGTAGCTTTAGTGGTTATCAACTGTTCCATGATGTATAAGAAAAGGAAAAATTATAGAAAGAGGGTTCAAATTTTGAAGGATCGGGCATACACTATTGTATTTTTGATATAAATTGATGATTAATGAAAGGATCATGATTTTTCCACACATTGTTGGGTATGATTTTGTAATTTCTCTGTTATGTGTCATCATGTGTCTTCCTTTCTTTAAATATGGTAATGAAGCTGCAAGTCTTTGTTTACTTATGTGAATGAAGTTAAAATCCCTTAAAAGAGAGCTCCTATATTTTAAGTTCCTACTTCTACATTTCCTCTAAGTTATAGATAATAGTTTCAGTGAAAAGCAACATATTGTCTCTAACTTTTCAAAGCATTCTTCACTAAACAATTATATTCAGCAATCAAACAGCATTCTAAGACTTTCATGACACTTAAGTATTAAATATTGAAAAGCAGGTGTTTCAGGTTCTTCATTTGAAAGTACAATGTACAACTAAGTGACCACTAAGTGACATAAACAATAAACATTAATGTCTTAAGAAAAATTTCTCCATAGCCAAGAAATTGGTTTCTTAAGGGACAACAAGTGCCATATTTTCACTACAACTTTCTCCTTTGACAAGAACCTCCTCTTCAATTTTTAGTGAAGGAAACTAGGTTTGGATTATACTTTACTTCTAAGTTCCTCCTTTAAATAGTATGCATGAAATCTTGTTTATGGTTTGGGGTTGCCTATCAAAGGGCTAGCCTAGAAAACTATGCATAAGTGCCATATTTGAATTGCAAATTTCTCCTTTGACAAGAAACTCCTCTTCAATTTTTAGGGAAGGAATCTAGGTTTGGATTATACTTTACTCTCAAGTTCCTCCTGCAAATCTCATGTATTCTCATATTTGAGTTTGTTTTGTGCAATAAGATCACAAACAATATAAAAAATAGATCAATGAATTTAAAATGAACCTCTACGAGGGGGAAACCTCCTTTACATAACATAAATGAAAAATTCTTGGATGATACAAATGAAAAGAACTCCTTGATATGTAAAGGAGTCTAAAGGGTCACAATATAATATAAGCGTACATAACAATAATATTGTAAGGGCACAACAATAACAATAAGCGGGCTACACTAGTATTATAGGAACCTATCTTTCCCCTCTCCTGCAAAAAAAGTGTTTTCCTCAACGCTTGATTAGTTATGGATGCCTTTGTATAAAATCCTCATCCTCTGATGTGGAATCTTCAGTGTGTAAGTTCTTCCACTTAATGAGATACTCCAAAATTGATTTATTTTGTAGATGTCGAAATGATTTTTCCTTCTTCGTCAAGTTTTGGAAGTATTGTTTGAATTGGGATCTTTTCATTGATAACCTTCTTTAATCATGAAACATGGAAAACTAGGTGTACTCTGGAAGATGCAAGAAGCTCCAATTTGTATGCCATATTACCAATATTTTCCAACACATTGTAAGGACCATAGTACTTGGGTGCTAATTTATTATCCTTCTTATTTTTCTTAAGGGACATTTATTTGTATGGTTGTATCCATAAAAATACCTAGTCTACTATGTAAAAACTTATTTCACGATGATGTTGATCTTCATGTTTCTTCATTCGATTCTGCGCCAAAGTGAGTTTATCGTTTAAGAGTTGGAGAACTTGTTGTTGATGATCGATGTGATATTCCACTACTTGAACCTTAAAATTTTCTCTTTAATATGATGTGATGGACAATGGATGATATCCATAAAGTGCCATAAATGGGGTCATTTTTGTTACAGTATGGAATGAAATGTTATACTACCATTCAGCAAGAGGTAACCACTTGACCCATTGTGTTTGTTTATTAGATACAAAGAAACAAATATATCCTTCTAAACATTTGTTCACTACCTCAATTTTCCCATCAAATTGAGGATAATAAGTTAAGATATGAGTTAATTGATTACCAAGATAAGAAATAATTCCATCCAAAAATTTCCAGTGAAAATGGGATCTCTATCAGTTACAGTAATCTTTAGGTTTTCATGTATCTTTTGAATTGTTTCATAAATGCAATAGAAACTCTTTTGGATTTAAAAGGATGAGATAATGCACACAAGTGTGCATGCTTGGTAATTTTATCAATTACCACCATGATGATACTCTTTCCTTCGGACTTGGGTAAACCTGTGATAAAATCCATCGAGACCTCCTCCCAATGCTGACTTGGAATGGCTAAAGGTTGTAACTGACTTGGGATCTTAATTGTCTCAACTTTATTTTTTTGGCAAACTAAACATTCTGCCAAAAAAATTTGAATATTAGATTTAAGGACATCCCAAAAAAATTCCTTTTTCACCCTATGGAAAATTTTTAAATATCCCGAGTGCTCTCCTAAGGGGGAGGTGTGCAATTCCAAAACAATTTTTTGTTTGAGTTGGGAATTTTTACATAGATATAAGTCATCCTTGTACCATAATGAACCATTTTTCCAAATAATGCATTAGATGTACAAGGATCTTCCTGTAAGTTTTGAATGAGTGTCCAAACCTCTTCGCCATTCTTCCATTCCTCCCTTGCTTCAACTATCCAATCAAGTTGCATAATAGAAATGGAAAAAAGAAATGCTTCCACGTCTCCATCCTTTCCTGAGAGTGTTGCTACATTTTTCTTCCCTTTTTTGTAAACAATTTCAAAGTCACAACTCAACATCTTTGTGACCATTTTTTCTTCTCTTCTGAAGATAATATTTGTTCCAAAAGTACCAGCATGGTCTGTTTTTACCTTGAAGAGTCTTCCCATTAGGTAAGGTCACCATTGCTTAGTGACTGTAGTATTGCCAACATTTCCTTCTCATAAATAATTTTGAGTATATACTTTCCCTTGGTTGGATGACTTTAAAAAGAAATGATTCTTCCTCCATGCATTAAAACAACACCAATTCCATTTCCCAAGGCATCACATTCCATAATAAAGGTTATTGTGAAGTTTGGTGTAGCTAAGACAAGTGCTTGGCACATTACCTCTTTAAGATGCTCGTTGCTTTTGGAGTCCAAGAAAAATCATCTTTCTTCAGTAATGTTGTTAGAGGTGGTTTTATTCTCCCATAATTCCTAAAAAACTTGTGACAATACCCTGTCAACCCGAGAAATTATCAAATATGCTTTACGGTTGTGGGGATTTTCCATTCCTTATGTTATCACTTAGGAAACAATTCCTAAATTGTTCGCATCAGTTTGATTGTAAAGGTTAGGTGTTAGTCCGGGTTTAATTTTTCCATGTTTTCTTTAGTGTCTAAGTCCTAGGAGTCTTGTTGGTATGTTTAAATAAAGGTCAACACTGTTTTCATCCATCACTGGTCTCACATCACACCTAAGCTCCATATGTCAATCCTATTTGAAAGTTCTTATGCACAACGAAACTGTCTAGGTGTTTTCGTAGTGCAAAACCCAGTCTAGGAGTTTTCGTAGCGCAAAACCCAGAATTTGCACTGGCTGCGCTATGAAATCAGGGATTCATGCAGATCCGTTTCAAATGTCATCCAACTGTCAAATCTACTAGAATTTGTTAGATTTTCATCATCAATTGTCAATCCATACACCTTGCCTATCACATTCGACTGCTCATTCTTATCATTAGGTTCGTTAGGTGTCTTGGTGCACTCAAGTTTCAAATTTCAAAAAAGGAGCCAAGTATTTTCAGTTATGATTATGTATGGGTTCATCTATGAGAATCAAATTTACAAGCACTTAATCAGAATTCTTTGAAGTCTAAGTGAAGTAGCTTCCCTTTTCATTTCAAGCGAGGCAATGATCGAGATTAAGATGGTGCAAGCTCTTTCAATTTTCATCTTGCAAGAATTCCATGGAGTTGTTTACAGAAAATAAGGATCATAGGTCAAGCAGGTGTCTAATATTGAACAAGCTTTCAAACAGGTTGGCTGTTGGAGATTTTGCGAAAAACTTCAAGGATGTCACATGAAAGTCACCAAAGAATTTGCTTCCAATTTCACAGGATTTAATTCAAAGGTTGGAGTGCTTGAATTACCAATCTATCCAGAGGTTATATCTGTAGTCACTAAAATCCCAAGAAAGACAATTTTAAAAAAGAGAATTATGTGTTTTTGACTCACACAGCAGTTTCGTAGCGCGCTACGAAACTGCTGAAGGTGACAGTTTTGTTTTTGAGGATCTACCTTGAAAGAAAGAGAGGATTATTTTGAAAAAGATGTTGTTGTAGAGGTGTAATAAGATCACTTGAGAAGTTTTAGCCCTAATCAAAAGGTAAATTCAAGAAATGAAGACATATACACATACCAAACCTTGCACTATGAAATCACTAAAGCAGCCTTTTTCAGGAAAAAAGGTGTTTTAAGTAGTCAACTTCTAGGAGGTCCCCAGAGCAGCTGAAATAATATTTTGGAAACTTGAAAGAGGTTTTTATTCCTAACTTACTGAAATAGAAAAAAATATTTCATTTTCTTCAAATTAATTATGAGCTGGGAGAAATGGGTGACTAAACGTACGCTACGAAACTGCTGTAGGTGCAAGTTTTTCACAGACATATTTCTCTGTTTTACACCTATTTTTCAAAGACACATTTTGGGAGGTAGGGAAGGTTTGTTACAAAACCAAGAGAGGTTTGTGTTAAGAATGGATTGGTTCACAAAAGCCTCCTTCCATTTTTCCAAATACATTTTTTGTGAGAAGTTATGAGCTCTGTCCCAAGACCCATGTTTCAGCCAGAACAGAGCAAGGCACAGCCTCCTAGTTTCTAGGAACATCAAAAGGATGAGTCATCAAGGGCCAGCTAGAAAGTTATGAGCACTATCAAGTTAGAATTCATGGAGTTTTAGGTTTCAAAGAATGTTTTAAATGTTTAGATAAGGTTTTTGTAATAATAATAAGGAGTTACACTCATAGTTGTATTAGGTCTCTAGGACTCCTAGTTAGTTGTCCTTTGTATTAAATAGTTACTTTTAAGTGTCAATAGGTGTCAAATTAGGAGGAATTCGAATTCCCCTCATGCTGGAGGAAGGAATCTACATGAAATCTATATATGGGAGAAGAACTAATGTATTTAGGGTTGGAAATTTAGGTGAAAAAATTCTGATATTTGGCCTATGTAAAGACTCCGTTTTTCTGGTAATATAGTACTGGCTTATGCTTCTCAAGAATCATATAGACTTCAATGTATGAGTTTATTTTTTTGTCTTTTCATGATTATCTACAGTGTTATGAGTATTTGATTACTTAGAAATCACTTGCAGTGTTCTAATTTCCTTCATATACTCGTTGACTGTCTTCTTTGTGTTTGGTGTGCTCTACCTATATTGAAATCTGAATGCCTTGACTTTTATGCAAAGCAAATCCTACTGTTAATACCAGATCACATATGACTCCATAAGCCCAATGAATACTTGTTAGTTTTATTTCCACCATTTTCATTTTTATTTATTTCACAAGAGTTAGCCATCTTGATCATAATAAAAAACCTTTAATCCTTTGAGAGAGCCCTCTCAGGCTAAGGAGGCTAAGCCTTAGCTAAAAGATTGGTTTCAAACAGTTACTTGAAGTCTTCCTAATCTGCAGCCTTCCAGGGCCTGATTTTGAGTTAACACCTTAGAGGCTTTAATTTTGTGAGGGTCTACCTTAACACCCTAATGAGATACAATATCACCCAAATATTCCACCTCCTGTACTCCAAAGAAACATTTGGATTTTTTTGCATATAATTGTTTCTACTCCAATAGTTTGATCACCTTATCAACATGTTGAACACAATCCTTCCAAGACTTGTTGTAGATTAGTATATTTTCAAAAAGTACTAACACAAATTTCCTAAGGAAGGGTTTGAAAATGGAATTCATCAACCCTTGCAATATGGAAGGTGAATTAGTATGGCGAAAAGGCATGACCAAAAATTCATAATGACCATAAATTTTGAATGTTGTTTTCAGAATGTCTTTAGTCTACATTCTAATTTTATGATATTCTGATCAAACATCCATCTTGGTGAAGTAAATTTCTCCATGTAATTCATCCAACAATTTATCAATGACAGGAATGGGAAATTTATCTTTAATAGTGATCTTGTTAAGTTGCCTATAATCTGGACACATATTCCATGCACCATCCTTCTTGTGCACCAATACTACTGGAGGAAACAAAGAACTTTGGCTAGGTTTAATTATATCAGCCTCTAGCATTTCTGTAATCATACATTCAATTTCACTCTTTTTGGCATAGGGATATCTATAAGGCGTGATGTTTGGAGGAACACTTCCTGGAATCAAGTGAATAGTATGATCATAATCACGAAGAGGTGGGAGGCCTTTGCGAGTCTCAAATACCTTGGAATTATTTTCCAATACTTTTTGTATATTCAGAGAAATCAACGATTTCAATGTTTGAATCTCTAATGGAGAATAATTGTACAATTACACTTCATTTATATTTCTTCAAATCTTTGTCATGTTATTAGATCTCATTATCTTCCATGGTTTCCCAATGATGCCTCTTAATTCAATTTCCTTTCCTTCCCAAAACAATTTCAAGAAAAGATCTCGAAAATTACAAGCTATCACCCCCAAATATTGTAACCATTGGACTCTTAGTACAAAATCAAAACCACTCATTGAAATGGAAATCATTGGACTATTCAATACATACTCCCCCATGGTTAAGTTGATATTATGGCACTTTCTAGAGTGATTTATAGTTCCTCCATTTGCAATGATCACTTAACACTTTGGTATTGAATATAGAAAGCAATTCAATTCCTTAGCTATCTTACAATGACTAAAATTATGGGTATTTCCTGAATCAATTAACACTTGTACCTTTTTCTTCTTGATATATCTATTTTCCTTTGAGGGAACCTAAATTCAATTCTATGCTAAAGCATATAAAATGTTTTGTTGATTTTAATGTTTTGGAGGACCAGTGAACTAATTAAAAATAGGTGCTTTAAACTTAGAAATATCCTTAATAAAACAAAAGGTTGTTGTTTAAATACATATGGTTATTTTGATTTAAATGAGAGGGATAAGTAGAATATAGAGAAGTATAAGTGATTAAATATTTATACTGAGTATTTAACCATTCATAAGAAGAAATCAAGAAAATAATGTTTCCTAGATCAACAGAATATAATATAACTATTACAGAAATCTAGTGTAATTTAAGTTCAAAGAGGAACTTACAATAACAGATAGTCTTGCAAATTAATCTCTTATTTAAATGCATCTTCACAAGGATTCAAAATGCAACTGAGATTCAATTAAATTTTCAATCGGATGAAAATAAAAGGATTGAATTATATGAAGAATACATGATGGAAAACATGATGGAAACAACTCACTCAGAGAAGCCATATGAAGTAAATCCAGAATATTTTATTAAATAAAAAATGATCCAGCTTAGTACAAATATGTGTGATAACTGGTTCAAGGATGCAACCCTTAATACTTCGGTAGGTTGAAGTATTTAAACAAAATAAAAAAATATAGAATAAATGCCTGAATCACACAACATTCTATTATTACTTAAAACTAATGGAAATAGAAGTAATTCGATCAAAAAAATAATGAATCTAAACTTTTGGCCCTCTTTTATAGGGCAGTTGTTGTTGAGTGGCCACTATTTGGGTGCTGCACTAGTGAAGCTAGTCTGTCCTCTAATCCTGAAATTCACATAGCTTTTCCCACCTTTCTTCATCTAGGATTGATATCTTGGTTACCTTATGGTAGATTTCATCTACCTTAGTATACCAAGAAAAAGTGGGTTTTACAATGAAAGTATGTTTTATCTCATGTTGAATAAAACATATGTTATTGATGGCTTCGTAAAATGCCCTGCCTGTCATGGAACCCTTGATGTTGGAGGACTTGGTTGTGTCCCTGGAAATGTCCAAAAGCTTATTGAAGTAGTCCTCCTTTGTCATTAATTTATCATTGATCACAAACAGTGAAGGCATACCATTCTTGTTCAATGCACCAATCCTTTTGAAAAATCCGTTGGCTGCAACTTCAAGAGTGTGACACTTCTTTGTCAACTGCACTACTAAGTTCTTTTTTGTCAAAATTTTCTTCACCTACAGATTGTTCTAGTCCTTTCATCCACTCCTAGATCATCCAGTTCATACCTATTTTTAGAATTAAGAAACTTTATAATGTTGTTGGATGTAGCAGACATCTCTCCCAATTGATCATTTATATTTGCAATTGCCTACTTTTCCTTTTCCATCAACTCCTTTTGCTCAAAAATAATCTGGATAAATGGCGTGATTTCATCCATTTCCTCAATGATTTTGTTCCATATAATTTCCTTGACATTACCCAGAGTGTGGCCAATGGAATACTCAGTTGATGAGGTCTTCCATACTTCTATTTGGTTTTGAGCTCTCTGAAGCTCTACTACATGAAAAATCCCAAATTTCTTTTGATGATCCTCCAGAAGTTTCACTTGATCATGCAATTTCTTGATTTCCTCAGTCTGAAGAGACATATTTTGGACTGCATTGGCCAACTGGTCTACAACATCTCTTGTACTTGTTGTAGTTGGTATGGTCTTCACCTCCAGAATCGTTCTAGTCCTTTCATCCACTCCTAGATCATCCAGTTCATACCTATTTTTAGAATTAAGAAACTTTATAATGTTGTTGGATGTAGCAGGCATCTCTCCCAATTGAGCATTTATATTGACAATTGCCTACTTTGCCTTTTCCATAAACTCCTTTTACTCAAAAATAATCTGGATAAATGGCGAGATTTCATCCATTTCCTCAATGATTTTGTTTCATATAATTTCCTTGACATTACCCAGAGTGTGGCCAATGGAATACTCAATTGATGACTTCTTCCATACTTTTATTTGGTTTTGAGCTCTCTGAAGCTCTACTACATGAAAAATCCCAAATTTATTTTGGTGATCCTCCAGAAGTTTCACTTGATCATGCAATTTCTTGATTTCCTCAGTCTGAAGAGACATATTTTGGACTGCATTGGCCAACTGGCCTACAACATCTCTTCTACTTATTGTAGTTGGTATGGTTGTAGGAATGACTATGATAGGGAGTGCTTACAAGGGGGCAGTATTTTTAGCAACTTTTTCTTTCTCCTTAATTACCTTCTCCATCTCTATCTCCATTTTCTTAAGCTGTCTAGTCTGCTCCATGATGAGCTTCATCATATCTTCTTTTTGAGTCTATTTTTTTGTAATGTCCTTAGCCAGATGATCTTCAGTAGCTGGCAGTTTTAATTGCTTCCTCAATGCTGCCATATCCAAATTCTTCTTCTTGACAAGTTCCTCTACAACATTAATGTTTGCAGGATCATAACCCAGTTTGAATACCAAATCCTCAAAGGTTTTAATCCTGGTATCTTTGGCAAGAGCAGAAATTTTTTCCATCTTTAGCTATGACTTGACATTTTCCAGTGTAACCTATAATTTGGACAAAGCCATGGTTTTGTTAGTGACAGTAGAGAAAATCATTTCCCCAGTCTGCTTATGCATCTCCATTGGTCAATGGGATGTATATCCTTTAAATCAAACTCAAAAGATGTCATTTTTTAGTCTGACACTCCCTTGGGCTGAGGGACTTGTGCCTGAAGGAATGCCATATGAATTTTCCCCTTCTCTGAGTCAAAGGTTGACAACAGCCTACTTTGGGCACTAGAAGTCTACTTCCAGAACTAGTTGTAAGTGTTAATCTTCAAGGCTTCATTTCTGAATTTTATTTTCTTGAAGATATTCATTATGCTCTTCTATGCCTCGCCTAAAGTAGATGTACATGTTTACATTATTTTATTCTACTCTTCTGAAGTTGAAGAGGTAGTAGGAGACTGTGTAGACTGATCACCCACTAATGAAGAAAGAAGTGTCTCAGTAGCGGTGATAATGGTGTGCTTCTTTGAATCTTTGGTAAGGCTTAGTCTAGAACTAAGCTTACCCTTCTTTCTGTAAATAATTTTAAACCCCTAAATGAAAATATCAGTCCGTACAGGGGACTCTTCCTCTCTGCTCCTCTTAGATTCCTTCTCCTACATGGTAGGAGTCTAAATTGTTGATTATGAGACCTATTGTTCTTCTACCTCCTATAAAGTGTTCTCAACCCACTCTAGTTGATTTTTTTATTTTTCTATTTCTGGCCTAGGTGTGTGAAAGTAACGAATAGAATTGTTTTCTATCCTTAGTTTAGAAATGATGCCTAATGAATCATAAGACCACGTAAAAATATGATTGAACTTTCCTTCAAAATATTATCTACCTCTTCCCCTGCTGTCGTGCTGTTGTAAATGAAAGGGCCAACCTATGTTTTTATCTTAAACTGGGAATTTTTATTGGCAGCAATGAAGTGGATTTCATCCATATTAATCATTTTCCTATTGTATTTTAAGAAAAAAATACTCATTGTTATAAGAAGAGCTTCGACGAAAATCACATAAAAAAGACTTTTGTCGACGCGTTTCGAACCAACTTGTCCTGACGATGAACCACACTAGTTGGTTCGAAACGCGTCGACAAAAGTCTTTTTTATGTGATTTTCGCCAAAGCTCTTCTTATAACTATGATGGATCACAGAAGCCTCAATTCTACAAAAAAATACTCATTATGAGGAATTTTGGCAACATGTAAAGTGGGAGCTCACATCAAAATATCCTTACTTCTGAATAATTTTCATATAGGTACCAATCCCCTGTTTGCACTTGATCTGATGACTGCAACACCCTCTTGATTTCTTCACTTATTCTTGGTTCAATTTTGTTGTTCACAAGACCTATGGAAAGGTGAACAAACATCTTTGTAAATTATTTGTGAGTGTACTCTTTCTTCTCCTTCATGACCAGGGTAGTCCAGAAAATGACTGACTATTGGTTTCCCTTCTCATCTAGCTTTTGAAAAGATGAGTTAATATTGTCCCCTTGAAAGTATGGGAACATGTAGACTAACACAAAGGCATATTTAAATACCTCCTCAGTTGGAAATTTAACCAATTTCTAATGAATGGACTCTTCAATAAAATGGCTAAAATTAAACACAATTGAGGGCTTAGCATCAACAGAGAAGATGGATAAAAATCCTATAATGGCCTCATCTACCCATTGATCAGAGTTGTAGCCAAGGAGATAGGAAATAAAAGTGATAATTTGCTTGACTCTATCAGGGAATATGGAAGAGGGATAAGGTGGATTTTTCCTTGGTAATGCAACATCTTGTGTCAAAAATATTTCAAGAGTTTGAGCTCTCTTGGCAAAGTCTATTTTCTGGTATATTTCAACCAGTGCTTCATAAGAAGATGGGGTAGCATTTTCTATTGTGGGGTCTTGCATCATCTGATCAACGGCTTGAGGGGTTATGATAAACAAAATTTGTCCAGTGGGAGTGACTATGTCTCGTTGGCTTGGAAAATAGGATGCATGACATTTTCTAATCAAATTTGGGATTTTTTGGGTACGAGGAAAGATATAGTGAGGTAAATTTGACTCCCACAACTGGATGTCATTTAACTTATTTATATACTTGTCTTCAAGCTAGAAATACATCTCAAAGAGGTCAAGTTCATAGAGTGTCTCATGAGTTTTGTAATCTCAGCCAACCATAGGAATATGATGAAGTTCTATAGGAAGTATTGACAATTTCCTCTGACCCCTTGTCCTTTTGAGGCATTTTGGCTATGGATAAGAGTAGCAGTGAAAAATGGATTGGGAGGAGACAATTCACAGACAAAAGTCAGGTTTTGGAGATAGGAACATAAGGAATAAACTGGAAATGATCATATAGATAGTGTCGCTGGCGATTGAAAATATCGAGATTGAGTCTAGCAACCTATAATAAAATCAATTAGCAGTGATAAAACATGAATTCAGTAACCTTTTGACAGATGGGGAGGAGGTTTATATAGCAATTTGGTTTTCCATTGGTGGCACGGGTCTGTTGAATTAACGACTAAGCCAATTGAATTCTTATTGGGTTAATTCTGGAGGGAATGAATGCAATTTGATGGAGTTTAACGTACAGATGAGGTGGCGGAAGGCGAATGGTGGGAGTGCAACAATCAGGTAAGAAGTATCGAGAGCAATGGAATCATATTTTGTGGGGGGGGGGGGGAGTGGTTTGTGGTTTCACTCATGAAATGCTGAGGAGATGAAATGTAGGGGCAAGCATTTTTTGGTATACCACCGATTTCAAACCCCCCCCCCCCCCCCCTGATGGTAAAGCTCGGATGGTGGGGGGGTCGAAATCGCATGCGGACCGTCGGATGTGTGAATATGGGCAGATATGGATTGTGACATGGAGGGGAATCAACCGTTATGTGACAAGATTTCTGATCTAAAATGATCGTATGTTAAAACTGATGTAGAATTGATTATGCCATTAATGAATAGAATGTTAATTGAAAGTGTTTAATTCGTGAGAACTGCTTAAGAAGATTGACTTTACGACAGTTGATAAAACATAAGTAAGATTAAAAATAGAAGTGAAAAAGTAAAAACATAGCAATACCAGACAACAAGATTGATTATGGAGTTTGTCCCTAATGGACTATGTCTCTGGGTCCACTTTCAAGATGGGTGACCTCTTTATTAGGATTGAAATAGAAGAGGTTGATTAAACAGAAATTTGACCGAACTAAATGTGCACGTAGGCACTTCTGGTAATTTTCATAAGAAATCTCTTTGAACTGGCTTTGTCACGTGGAATGTGTCGATCTTGCGGACAAGATAGACCTTCCTAGAATCTAATGAAGACCTAATGACAAACAAACCAACCAGACACTATCTTTCTCTAAATGCACTTTATAAATAATGGAAAACAAATGTGTCTAAGGCCTACCTCATGTCCGACGCAAGTTTGGAGATGCCTTCGCTCCTTTGATCCAAGTAAGTTCCTTTGCCACAAACCTGCAAGCGCAAACAAGGAAAATGATTAAATAGCACCTGAATAACCAATATTATAAAACATATTTAACATGAAAATCAAGGAGTCCATGAAACAAATAACATGAGATACTTGTTGAGAAAAATGAGCTTGATTGTATTAATTCAAAAGGAGAAGAACTTTACAACCTTTTCCTTGACACTGTACAAGCTCCTCCCAGGGTCCAACAAGAAGTCTCCTCTACTCTGACAAGCTTCACTCACTTCCCAATGAAGCCAAAAAGGTATGTGATCTCTCCTCTTAAGCCCAAATAGGAAGTCTTGATTTCACTAGAATTTACCCTCAAAAGTTTAGCTTCTAACCTCCTCATCCACTGACCCAATGCCTCAATTTATAGTGCAATGGAGATCAGTTACCAGGTCCTCCTTCAAAGGGATAGCTCCTCTTAACAAGCGATTAGTTCCTCCTCTTATGGGATGCATGAACCACTTGGAGCGAACAATCCATGTAACAAATCCTTCTAGAAAACTCTAGAATTAACCCAAAGTGAGTTTTTTAAGTTAAGAATTGCGCCTTTTGAATTTCACAGGGGTACGCAGCCTCCCCTTTACATACAGAGCGTATAAGTACGCAGATATCCTGAACAAAAGGTGCGGGCCCACAGGAAAAAGTGAGAGAAAGTGCGGAACCAGAGTTACATTGCTTTTTTGATGTCTTTCTCTCATTTCTAAAGCTTGTTTTGAAGAGTTGAGGTTTGAGACTTGCTTAGGAAGCTGGCACAGGTGGTGATAGACCCATACGGGCTACAAATAATCAAGGTGAC
>APFE031487339.1:66656-84442 GCA_000404065.3 Pinus taeda | reverse complement strand
AAATCAAGCTGGTAGTCTCGGTTTTGAGATCTAGTGGGAAATCTCTGTGTATATGTGTTTTATGGGTTATGCTCTCGCATTTTTATTTTCTTGTGATTTAGAATTCGTATGCAGGTAATTTCTGTACGGGGTTAAAACCTACAGTCTTTGAATTAGTTTTAGTGCCAAAACTTAACAAAAACCCAAAAATGGACCATATGCTAAACATTTTCGCTGGCGGTCAGGATAATGCACAGAGTAGGTGAACATTACCATGTGAATGGTTGCGGTCTAACCATAGGCTACCACCTCTATGTTGAGCCCCGACGATCTCAGCTTACAGCGCTCCGATGGTTACGAACTCCACTCACATGCCACAGTTTACTCCACAGTCTCCGATGCGATGAACTGGAACCTTGACTGCCATGGTAACTGCCTGACTATTCACATGACTGCTGATGTTGACGGTGATCCTAGTGGTTACTCCTGGCGGTAACATGACCCTGAAAGTTACTCCCATTGCACATATGACGTGGTTACGAATTCCTACCTACTATAGTTAATGATAACCTCGTCAGTCTTATTCACATCCAGTCACATGCATATTCTCTGACACGGTCTTCTTCGCAGTTAGGACTATTATAAAGTTTTTGTAATGTTTTTAATATATTTGAAAAGGTTGAGAGTGGTTTAGGCTTAGGTTTTATGTATTTAATATGTAATTTTTTGTATTATGGTCTGAGAGAGTGTATAGAATAGGTTTAATGTTTTTGTTTTACATGGTAAAGGTTTAGACATTAGGTTTTTAATGCATTTTTGAATGTTTGCATTAGGTTCTAGGTTTAGGTTTGTATTAGGCTTGTATTAAAAATAACCTATTTACAACTAAATTTCACAAAGCGACATTAGCACAAACATCACATGACGAAAAACCTATTGACAACCAAAACCTGCAAAGTGACGACAATTACATGTCGAAAACCATATCCTGGCAGAACTAACAACAAACCCGTCGACAGCCAGGTACAAAACCATATGTTTTGAACACCATGAAAACCATATATACATCGCTTGAACAACCTGAACCATAAACATCATTGTCGAAGTTGATGACACTGGGCCTAAATACTGAAGACAACACTGAACCTGTGTAACTGATCTAATGAGATCCTCCTCGATCAATCCTCTCCACCTGAAAGCTTTTGAACCACAAAAGTTTGACTAGACAGATAGTAGGTGAGGGTAGAGCTTCCTCACTCTCCACCTTGTCCTGACGATGTACCAATACATTTGATCAATCACCTGCAAGTGATGACCCTAATGATGCTGACCATGGCACATTTTGAGTCGTTGACCTGTTCCATCTATCTACAATATGTACAACTTGCGACAATGGTCAAACAACCTATTATGAACAAAGAAATTGATTTCTTTCCATGAAATACCATGAGTTGGTGATTCATAATCATATTTGAAAGTAGTCTCTACAGGATATTGTTCAATACCATTGACATGTATTAACAATCTATTTTGCGGAATGATAGAGACATTCAAAGAAACTTTTGACATCAAACCAACTACTTGACATGTGATACTTTCCTGATTCTTGATTACTAAGTGAACTTGCTACAATAAACCCATCAAACTGTAATTTGAAAACTGTTGCAACTTAGTTTGTCTTTGAAAGTATTGAATTAGTTGTTTATTTGTTTGAATCACTGTTTCTTCTTTTATTAAATGATGTTTCCATTTATTAGCACTTTCCCTTGATGTGTAAGTTTCCCTTAGATACTTTGACACTGATTTAGAAAAGGCTTTGATATGAAAACAAATAGGTTTCCTCTCCACTTGAAAAGAGGCTTCCAAACTATTTGAAACATGAAATGGTGACACAATACAAGAGAAATTTAACACTGACTTTCCCCAATATTGACCTGCATCCCTGTACTTGTTAATTTCCAACTTGGACTGAATTGATTCATTTTGAAATTAGGAAGAGGAGCTTTAGGCATCCATTGTAATTCATGTTGAATTCCCTGCTTATGAGTAAGATGTTTGGTTTCTTTAAATAGATCTAGAAAATTTTCTACCTCTTTGATCAAACTATGTTTAAGCTGAGAATCAGATCTGGAAATTTTTCTACCTCTTTGATTAGACTATGTTTAAGCCGAGACTCATAACCTGAACAAACATCATATTGTTTCTTATGTTGCTTCTTTACACACATGATTACAAATCTTTTATTCTAACTTATTAATCGCTTCATCTAATTAGAAACAACTAAATTCAAGTGATTTTTACTTCTATGTGCCTGACAATAAATTCAACCCCATATTTCTTAAGGTGATATTTATGCTCTCTCCTGTAAAATACTGCATCACGATCATAAAGATAAGAACTTCCTAAGAAAAATCCACATATTTCTACTGGAACCACATCTAATTCCACTTCATTAGTGTAATTAGTTATAATGGAAAATCTTAATCGACATTGTTTGGTGACTTTTATCTAAGTTGATTAATTTAAGCATCCTAATGGGTAAGGTTTTGGATGATTCCGTGTCTCCAAACCCAAATTCTTAACTAATATTCAGATATTAAATTGACTTGTGATCCACTATCAAACATTGTATGTATCTTTTTGTGCTTAGAATTTATCCTTATGTTAAATAGTTCAACTCTTTTATCCTCATTCGAAGGATTTATGTTTGATGAAGATGAAATAGTATTCAAAATTGAACCAGTGTCATAAGTTTTACCTATCGTAACCATAGCAGTTATCCTCCTTTCATCACCTGAATCTGAACCTAGATCTTCCTGAACTGCTGCAATTTCCTTCTTTTCATCCTTCTCCTTAAGGAAATTTTTGGGCTTAGGTTCTGGATGAAGTTTCCAACACTTTGATTCATCATGACCAATTCTCTGACAATGAGAACAAGTAGATCTTTCTTTCTGAGCTATCATTGATTTCTTCCTCTTCAAATTGTTCTTCCCTTTACTGTCATTGGAATATTTGATTTCCAACTTTTTGGATGACTGTGATGAAAACTTGAATGGTCTGCCACCTGATTCAATATGCATGGCTTGAGCACACACTTCATCAAAATTGTTAGGATTAAACATCAATAATATATGTTGCAAATATGAATGTAAACTGTCGATGTAATTTAATAAAGATTCGCGTATATCCAATGAAATACCAAGTGCCAATGCTTTCTTTCTGAACTCTTGAGTAAACTCCTAAACACTCTGCCCTTTACCTTGCCTCAGATGCTACCAATCAATAATATCTTGTTGCATGTATCCTAAAGGATAGAATTGTTTCCTAAGAGATTTAAAAACTTAGACCATGAAGAGATGACTTTACCTTTTCACTTTACATCTATTTGAGTTTTACTTTCCCACTGGATTAAAGATGTCCCCCCCCATTCTAAGTGTAGCTAACTGAATTTTGATTTTATCGTTAGAAATGTTCTAAATACGAAAATACAATTCTAACTTCTTAATCCAGTTATCTAGCTTTTCAAGATTCATTTTTCCATCATAAATAGGTAAGGCAAATTTTACATCAAGTTTTAAAAGAGATGTTTTCTTAGGTTTCCTTTCTGTTTCAGATTCTGCACTGGAAGAAGAAGAAGATGATGATGATGGAGATGATGGAGGTGAAGGTGGTTTATCAGCCTTTCCTTTACCTTTGTCCTTCTTCGAAGTCTTTTAAGAAGAAGCTGCATCTCTCACCTTATTGTCTTCATAGAGTTCTCCCAACATTTGCTCCCTAGTCAAGAATGCTTGCTGAAAATGTGCATCACTCATCTTAGTTTCAATGTTTTCACCTACATAAGATCCTATCATGGTCGACTTATGAATGACTCCTCATTTTCCAATGTCTGGATCAATATGCTCAAGGATTCCTTCTATACATTACGACTTTGACCTGATTAACATTCAATGGAAAAATTCTATAATGAAACCTGCTCTGATACCAAATTATATGATCTCAAATGATCATATGTTAAAACTGATGTAGAATTTATTATGCCATTAATGAATAGAATGTTAACTGAAAGTGTTGAAATTGTGAGAACTTCTTAAGAAGATTGAATTTACGATAGTTGATAAAACATAAGTAATATGGAAAAAAAAAGTGAAAACAACAAAAACACAGTGATACCAGACAACAAGATTGATTATAGAGTTTGTCCCTAATGGACTACGTCTTTAGGTCCAATTTCAAGATGGGTGACCGCTTTATTAGGATTGAAACCTAAGAGGCCGATTACACAGAAATTTTACTGAATTGAATGTGCACATAGGCACTTCTGGCCATTGTCATAAGAAAGCTATCTGAACTAGCTTTCTAATGCCTATCTCAGTTTCCAATTTTGACTCCCGATGCCCCTATTACACTGAAAGAAAAAACAACCTCTGACCTCCAGAATCTGCATACAAAACTTCAAAACCACTCATTTTTTCTTCAATGAGCAAAAGCTGCCTCTTATAGCCCTGCAAGTACATTCGAACTTCTTTGGACTAAAATTGGCATGAATTGGCTAAAATTAGGGTTTTTGGGTTTCGGTCTAACCATGTTTTGACACCTTAGGGTAAACACCCATGGTCATTGAATTAGTTTTAATGCCAAAACTTAACAATAACCCAAAAATGGACCATATGTTAAACATTTCCATTGGCAGTCCGGATAATGCGTGGAGTAGGCGAATGTTACCATGTGAAAAACCACCGTCTAACTACGGGCTGCCACCTCCGCGTTGAGCCCCGACGGTCTTAGCTTATAGTGCTCTAATAGTTACCAACTCTGTTCACATGCCGAAATTTACTCTGCATTCTCCGATGTGGTGAACTGCAACCCCGACTCCCACAGTAATTGCCTGACTATTCACATGACTACTGATGTTGATGGTTATCTGACAGCGATCCCGATGGTTACTCTTGGCGCTAAGATGACCCTGACGGTTACCCCCATCGCACATATGACATGGTTACGGCTTCCTACCCACTGTGGTTAATGCTAACCCCATTGGTCTTATTCACATCCAGTCACACGCAGATGCTCCAACGTGGTCTTCTCCATAGTTAGGACTGTTATAAAGTTTTTGTAATGTTTTTAATATATTTGCAAAGGCCGAGAGTGGTTTAGGCTTAGGGTTTATGTATTTAATATGTAATTTTTTGTATTATGGTCCGAAAGGGTGTATATAATAGCTTTAATGTTTTTGTTTTACATGGTGAAGGTTTAGACCTTATATTTTTAATACATTTTTGAATGTTTGCATTAGGTTCTAGGTTTAGGTTTGTATTAAAAATAACCTATTTACAACTAAATGTCACAAAGCAACATTAGCATAAACATCACATGAAAACAAACCTGTCGACAACCAAAACCTACAAAGTGATGACAACCACATGTTGACAACCATATCTTGGCGGAACTGACGACAAACCCGTCGACAGCCAGGCATAAAACCATATCCGCTGAACACCATGAAAACCATATAGACATCACCCGAACAACCTAAACCATAAAAATCACTGTCAAAGATGACAACACCGAGCCTAAATACTAATGATGACATTGACTTTGTGTAACTGATCTGGCGAGATCCTCCTGGATCAATTTCTCGATGGGGTCGGGAATTGGTTTAATGCAACGTTGGGGAATGTGTGATATAAGAGAGGTATTAAACTTAGGGAAATGAGAATGAAGGGAAAAATGAGCGGAGGGGTAAATATGATTTGGGATTTTAAAGCACAGGGATATGATTAATACCCAAAATTAATATATAAACCTTTAGAGTAAACCTTTACTCTTCTGTCTTTTTCTTCTGCACATGAAAATATCATTTGATAATTGACTTGGCACATTTAGACTAGCAGTCCGTGCATTTACAAAAACATAAAATGAAGCCTTTCTTTTGTTTCTTCTTCCCCAACATTTTATTTTCCTTTGCCTTCTTTATTTGGGGCAGCTACCGCCTAGCATTTTATTAATATGGATGCCTATAAAACATCAAACTTTGCCTAACATTTTAACTTTTATTTATTTTTGCATTCATATCCTAACTTGAAATTCTAAAATTATTTTGACTAATATACTAACTTATCAAAAATAAATAATGTTACAACATTAGCTCTAGCTGGGGATTGCTTCCCCCTGTGGGATGTAGAAAACAAGAAGATCCAAGTGCCTCCTCCTCGGGCTATGGAGTATTTGCTGAAACATATACTCACTTGCAATTTTCAAAAATAAAATAAACTCTCCAGATATTTACAAATGAAAAAGGAATTGAAAATCAATATTGAATGTAATGTTTCAAGTATCTCCCATTGACTAGAAATGACAAATACTCTCCTTCTAGATTTTGTAGAATAAATGTATTGTTCCCTTTGACTTCTGCAATGCTAAATGGACCAAATCAAAGGTTGTCAAATTTTTCATTCTTTCCTTCGTCTTCTCTTCTTGTATCTCATCTGAGCACTAGGTCACCCTTCTTGAAATTTGTTTATGTAGCCTTTTTGTCAAACAATTCCTTCACCTTTTTTTGGTATTTCCTTAGCTTGTACTGAATTTCCTCATTGCCTTCATTCAACTCAATAATTTGATTAATCCTTCTTGAGAAATCATATTTTTCTTCGTAGGATTCCTGGAGGAATCTCATAATAGGTAAAGCTAAATGAGTAGGTAAAACTACTTCCTTTCCATAAACTAACTGGAATGGAGACTTGCCTGTTGATCTCTTAGGAGAAACTCTGTTTTCCCAAATAGCATGAATAAGATGGTTTTCAAAACTCTTTTTATGGTCTTCAAGATTCTTCTTAATTACCTTAACTAAGCTCTTGTTGGAAGACTCTGCTAGTCCACTACCCTGTGGATAGTATGGTGTAGAATGGTGTAAAATAATTGAATACTTTTGAAATAATTCAATCATTTTAACATTGTTGAAAGCATCTGCAATATCTATAACAATCTGTTGAGGACATCCAAATATTGACAGGATGTTCTCTTCAAGAAATTTTATCACAACAGTATCAATTGCATTTTTAACCAGTATGGATTCTACCCACTTGGTGAAATAGTCTGTAGTAGTTAAAATCCATTTCTGTTGATTACTGGAATGTGGATAAATTTCTCCTATAAAGTCCAAACCCCATTGTAGAAAAGGAGCATGAATAGATACTGGGACCAAAGGAAGTTCTAACAGTTTCTATTTTCCTACAAATAATTGGCATGTCTTGCAACTTCTTACTCTTTCTCTAACCTCTTCAAAAAGTGTGGGCCAATAGAAACCTGCTTTTAAAATTTTGTAGGTTGTTTCTCCCTAGGAATAGTGTCCACCACAAAACCCTGCATGGAACTGATCTATAATTCCATCTGTTTCATTTTCAGTTAAGCACAAAAGAAAGATATTAAGAGGGTATTTCTAGTATAGATTAGCATCGATAATTCCATATTTCACTGCTTTAAGCTTCGTAGATTTGCATTGTTTCAATTTAAGATCAGTCAGACAATGAGACTCTCTAAGAAAGTGCACAATATTAGAATACCAATCAGAAAGTAGATATTTCTGATCTATGTTAACAAGAATGGATTTATTTGAAGAAAGAGATCCTTGTGGATTCTCCCATTCTCTAAGAGGGGGAGGTTCTTGTGGATTCTCCTTTGATATCAAGGAAGGTTCTTGTGGATTCTCCCTTGATATTAAGCAAGGATCTTTTGGATTCTCTCCTAATGACATTTCCAAAACCAGATTAATCCCCAACACTTTTTAGTTGGATTTAGATAAAAATTTGGCTAGGCCTTGGCCTTTTACTATTCTTGTGGTTTTAATTTCAAGGTCAAATTCAAGGATTTTACTAATCCATCTCCCTCTTCTTCCATCAGTATCAGGCTGAGTCAAAACAATTTTGACTGCATGGTTAGGGACATAAGTTTTAATGTGTGAATGTAGGATATATGTTCTAAAGGCTTTGAGGGCTTGAATTAAGGCATAATCTTGTTTTTCAATGATATCATACTTAATTTCAACATCCCTCATAACTTTGGAAAAGAAGGCTATAGGCTGGTCATTACCATTTGTATTTTTATGTAAAAGTACAACAACTAAGGTTGTCTCAGATGCAAAAGAGGATATGCTATAAGGTGAAGAATAATCAGGGCTAGCTAATGTAGGGGCCTTAGATATGGCCTTTTTGATATGATCAAAATCATAGCTAGCAGGGACTGTCCATTTCACTTCATTATTTTTCTTAAGCATATCTATTATATCTTTAACTATCTCAACATAATTTGGGATGAACCTTCTAAGAAAATTGATCTTTCCAAAGAAGTTTTGTATCTCTTTCTTATTCCTTGGTAGAGAGAGGGTTTGAATAGTTGAAACTCTCTTTGGGTAAATTATAACTCCCTCATTGTAGATTATATGCCCTAGTAATTTCCCTTCCTTCACAGCAAACAAAGATTTCTTCTGATTGATGGATATGCCAAATTTCCTGCACCTGTCAAAAACCTTGCTCAAGTGTTTTAAATAGCTTTCATCAGAATTAGAGAAAAAAGTTAAATCATCTAAATAAACGATAGTAAATTCAGATGTTTTACCTACAAATGTGAGTTCCATGGCTCTCTGGAAAGTGGCTCCAACATTGGTTAATCTGAATGAAATTTTGTCATACATGAATGTACCCCATGGTGTGGTGAAGGCAGCTTTCTCTTGGTCAGATTCACTTACCATGATCTGGTTATAATCAGAAAATCCATCTAGCATAGAAATCATATCATCCCTTGAAACTTTCTAGAGTAGATGGTCCATTTTAGGCAATGGATAGTTATCCTTCAAGGATGATTTGTTTAGATTTCAAAAATATACACATAGCCTAATCTCACCATTTTTCTTTCTGACATGAACTAGGCTGTCTACCCAATTAGAATACCTTAAGGGCACAATGATATGAGCATCAAGCAACTTTTTAAGTTATTTCTCAATGGTGGGCAGTAGTATGGGATTAATTCTTCTTAGCTTTTGTTGAAAGGGTTTTGCTTCTAGTTTCAAAGGAATATTATGCTCAATCAAAGATGTGTCATAAGTTTTTAACTCATTATAAGACCAAGCAAAAATGTCTTTCTAGTTTTTAAGAATATTCAAGTATTTGGTTTTTACATCCAAAGGTAAGGTTGATGACAATTTGATATTTCTCACATCATCCATAGTCCCAATATTGCATTCTTCAATTTCTTCTTCAGGTGAGTGAAACAAGGGATTTTTAGAGACATCATTATTATCAAATAATTTTTCCAATGGGACTAATCCTTTAGGAATAAAATTATATGATAATTGGATATATCACCATCAAGAATTGTAGGACTGAATGAAGTTTCTGGATTTTGCTGATTTAATTCTGTAATATCATTTTGATCTCCTTCAATTTACATATTTGAGAATTCATCAATAACTTGAAGGAAAGATTTCAACTATTCATCATCTTTGAAAATATGCCAGTGTTTAAGGTGATCAGGAATTTATGGCTAATACTTGACTTGGATTTGGTATTTTAACAATACTGGTTCAGGAATTTTGAAAGAGCTTGCTGAGACAACTAGTGAATAAAATTGCATATTTTCATCTCTGGGAATGGCAGTTATGTTAAATCCTTGGAAGAAATTTTCAATTGTGTCCCAAGCTTCATTTCTATAGGTCTATGCTCACCTCCATAGATCGGGATCGTACCAAAAGACATGTCCATCTGAAATGATCCTCCAATTTTAGCACAACATGACCTAGATAGAAGCATTCCAAACTTGGCAGGAATATCAGTGACAACTATGTCTAAAACTATACTTTTGACGGGTATTTGAGCTAAGGTGACAACTAGGTATTTGATCAATCCTAGGCATGGTACTTTCTTTGAGTCAAAGGTGTAAAGGTCATGATAGGAATGGATGACTTGTCATTGAAGATGGTCCATAATTACCTTTGGCATAGGATTATGAGAGGCTCCAAAGTCCATCATGTAGTTGTACACAAGAAAATCATGAACTTTTAAAGTTACATAAAATGGTGGAACAATTTCATCGATCATATCAGAACTAGGGCCAAATAGAAACGAGGGTTCTTCATCCTACAGACTAATAACATCTCCCTCAAAATCTACACTAGAATACTGTATCCATTTAGACACTTGATTCTTTTAACTGGGATTTTTGGAAAGTTCATCTAAAGGTATAGGAATCTTGACCCTTTCCAATTCCTTTTCAATATTAAAAGTGGTCAAAACAGTCTTGTCAGATGGAAGGGTTTTAGTGGATGATTCTGTAGTCTAAGATGTTGGAGTTTGCGTTTGAATGCTTTTGATTGTAGGTTCAATTATGGTGGTAGATTTTGGAGTTCTGCCAGGACCTGATTAAGGCCTTAGATCATATCTTTTATTCAATTCTGCAATTAAAAATTCAAAGAATGCTAAGTATTTTGAATGTTGAGCATCTCTTGGTTCTTGTTCAAAAGATTGAGGTGAGGATGAAGGAACTATGGCCATTTGTACTACGATGAATCAATGTTATTGATATCTTCAGTGATTAAAGGCCCTATATCCTGTGACTATTGATCGTCAATCATCAAAGGTGGTTGAATGTTTTGGTCAGAAGCTGGTCTCTGAAGAATTTGCATTTGAGGAGTTCTTATGAATTGAGTTTGAGCTTGAGGTCTGACAGCAGCCTGTTGAACAGTTCTATATTGTGTTTCAATTTTGGAAATCCTGTTAGAAAGGTTCCTAAGAAAAGATGTAATTTCATCAATTTTCTAATCTTCAAGTTTAGATTTGGAGGAATATGAATCATCAATCTTAGCTTTTAGTTTTCTTTCTTCTTTTTCTACTTTAGCTTCGAGTTTGCCAGAATTTGACCTATAGGCTTCTACCTCTATAGCATTTGTCTGCATGTCTTCTAACGTATTAGGAAATATTTCCCTTAGCATGAGTCCAAAGTCATCATCAAAAGCTTTGGAAAATCGGACCTTTGCATCTGCTACTAGTGGTTTACAATCAGCAGGCATTTTATGATAGAGTTTTTTAAATCTTTTAATGAATTCAGCAACGGGTTCACCAGGGTTTCTCTTTAATTCTTCAAATTCAGTAAGGAAGTAAACACGATCTTTCTTTAACCCCCATTGATTTTTTAATACTGTTATGACCTCAGTCCATGTTCTGATAGAGTCAACTCTGAGCTGCCTAAACTAGATCCTAACCTTTCCTTCTAAATATTTCACAAAGAATCTCATATAAACATTTTCCTCTTCTATGTTCATATTGTCACCAAATTCTAGGAAGGTCGATACATGATCCTCTTTTGAGGGACCTATTTCTCCATTGAATCTTGGTAGATGTTTCAGATAACCATCAGGAAAATTTCCCAAGTTTGTAGGGAGAACTAGAGTAGCATACCTAGCTTGCATAATGGGTCAAAAAGGCATAACAGTAGGAGCAGTATGGGGTGTTTGAGTGGATGTTGATGAGGAAGAGGAAGATGATGGAGATGAAGATGAAGAAGATGAATATGAGTTAGTAGGTGTATCAATATGTGGAGGAGAGGGAGGAGACCTCTTTAAGGATTTGAAAGGGGTTTTGATAACTAGTTTCTGAACTCCTGGTGGGAAGTCTTCCTTATTTTCAAATAAAGGATTCGAATAGACATAAAATGTCTCTTCAAAATTAGATGAGGATGATGAAATAGAATAAGGATTTGGAGTAATAAAATATTGAGGTTTGAATTTAGGTAAATGTAAATCCAATTCTTCCTCAGATGAAGGTGATTTAATAGGAATGAATGGAACTTGATATGTTTCAAGTGACTATATTAAAAAGGTTGATGGAAGGTCTACTCCTCTAGAAATAAGATCATAAACTCTAGGAGGTAGTTCAATCCAATCAAGATGGGTGGGTATAAATGAAAAGGGATCTATGGAATGTCTTTAGGGTGTAAATTTGAAGAATAAGAAGGTGTTCTACATCTTCTCCTTAAAGAGGCTCCCGTGATGAGTCTTTCTGGGTCTGGTAGAGGGTTAACAATCTCATAATCAGAACGTGATCTTGTATGCGTATAGGGAGCCAGCTTGGACCAGTGAAAATCTATAGGTGAAATATTTTGACCTATAACCTTATCCTTTATTCACCTTAAAGGAAAGGGAAAATCATTGCCCCAGGGAAAATTTAACTTTCAATTCTTCGCTCCCTAGCAACAGTGCCAGTCTGATGTTTTCCTTTGAGATAACCTAAGTTCAATTGGCTATGCCAAATCATCTAAAATTTTTTGTTGATTTTAATGGTTTGGAGGACTAGTGAACTATTTAAAAACAAGTGCTTTAAACTTAGAAAGATACCTAATAAAAAAAAGGTTGTTCTTTAAATACATATGGTTATTTTGATTTAAATGAGAGGGACAAATAGAATATAGAGAAGTATAAGTGAATAAATATTCAGACTGGGTATTTAACCATTCATAAGAAAAAATCAAGAAAACAATGTTTCCTAGATCAACAAAATATAATAAAACTATTACATAAATCTAATACAATTTAAGCTCAAAGAGGAATCTACAATAATAGATAGTCTTGCAAATTAATCTCTTATTTAAATCCAACTTCACAGTAGATTCAAAATGAAACTAAGATTCAATTAAATTTTCAATTAGATGATTGTAAAAGGATTGAATTATATGAAGAATACATAATGAAAAACATGATGGAAACAACTCACTCGAAGACAAGCCATATGAAGTAAATCCAGAATATTTTATTAAAAAAAACATGATCCAGCTTAGTAAAAATCTGTGTGATAACTGGTTCAAGGGTACAACCCTCAAAACTTCGGCAGACTGAAGTATTTAAACAAAATTACAAAATATTACAATAAATGCATGAATGACACAACATTCTATTATTACTTAAAACTAATGGAAACGGAAGTAATTCGATCAAAAAATGAATGAATCTAAACACATGGCCCTGTTTTGAAGGAAAGTTGTTGCTGAGTGGCCACTATTTGGGTGTTGCGCTAGCGAAGCTGATCTGTCCTATAATCATGAAATTCACACAACTTTTCCCATGGGATTGCTATCTTGGTTACCTTACGGTATATTTCATCTACCTCAATATACCATGCAAAAGTGAGCTTTACAATGAAAATATGTTTTATCTCATGTTGAATAAAACATATGTTGTTGATGGCTTCATAAAACGCTTTGCCTATCATGGAATATTTGATGTTGGAGGACTTCGTTGTGTCCCTGGCAATGTCCTGGAGCTTGTTGAAGTAGTCCTCCTTTGTCATTAATTTATCATTGATCACAAATAGTGAAGGCAAGCCCTTCTTGTTCAATGCATCAATCCTTGTGAAAAATCTATTGACTGCAACTTCAAGAGTATGACACTTCTCTATCAACTATGCTACTAAGTTTTTTTTGGTCAAAACTTTCTTCACCTCCAAAATGGTTTCAGTCCCTTCATCCACTCCTATATCATCTAGTTCATACCTGTTTTTAGAACTAAGAAACTTTATAATGTTGTTGGATGTAGAAGGCATCTCTCCCAGTAACATTTATATTGGCAATTGTCTGCTTTGCCTTTTCCATCAACTCCTTCTACTAAAAATAATCTAGATACATGGCCATATTACATCTATTTCCTCAATGATGTTGTTCCATATAATTTCCTTGACATTACCCAGAGTGTGGCCAATGGAAGACTCAGTTGCTGACTTCTTCCATAATTCTATTTGGTTTTGACCTCTCTGAAGCTCTGCTACATGAAAAATCTCAAATTTCTTTTGATGATCCTCCATAAGTTTCACTTGATCATGCAATTTCTTGATTTCCACAACCTTAAGAGACATATTTTGGACTGCATTGACCAACTGGTCTGCGACATCTCCTGTACTTGTTGTAGCTACTATGGCTATAGGAATGACTACGATAGGGAGTTCTTCCGAGGGGGCAGTCTTTTTAGCAACTTTTTCCTTCTCCTTAATTAGCTTCTCCATCTATGTCTCCATTTGCTTAAGCTGTGCAGTTTGCTCCATGATGAGCTTCATCATATTTTATTTTTGAGTCTCTATTTCTCTAATGTCCTTAGCCAGAGGATCTTCAGTAGCTGGCAGTTTTAACTGCTTCATCAATGCTTCTATATGCAAATTCTTCTTCTTGACAAGTTCCTCTGTAACATTGATGTTTGCAGGATCATAACCCAGTTTGATTACCAAATCCTCCAAGGTTTTAACCTGGTGTCTTTGGCAAGAGAAGAAACTTTCTCCATATTTAGTTGTGATTGGACGTTTGCTAGTGTAACCTGTAATTTGGACAAAGTCATGACCGTGTTAGTGACAGTAGAGAAAATCATTTCTCAAGTATGCTTATGCATCTCCATTTGGTCAATGGGAAGTATATCATTTACATCAATCTCAAAAGATGTATTTTTTTAGTCTGACGCTCCCTTGGGATGAGGGACTTGTGCCTGAAGGAATTTCATCTTAATTTCCCCTTCTCTGAGTCAAAGGCTGACAACAACCTACTCTGGGCACTAGAAGTCTGCTTCTAAACTGGTTGTAAGTGTTAATCTTCAAAGCTTCATTTCTAAATTTTATTTCCTTGAAGATATCCATTATTCTCTTCTCTTCCTCACCTGAAGTAGATGTACTTGTCTACATTATTTGCTGCTTCTCTTGTGAATTTGAAGAGGTAGTAGGAGACTGTGTAGACTAATCACCCACTAATGAATAAAGAAGTGGCTCATTAGTGGTGATAATGTTCTATTGCTCTAAATCCTTGGTAACGCTTAGTCTGGAACTAAGCTTAGCCTTCTTTCTATACATAATTTTAAACCCCTCACTGAAAATATCAGTCCCTAAAGGGGACTCTTTCTCTCTACTCCTCTTGGCTGCCTTCTCCTGCATGGTAGAAGTCTGCACTATTGATGATGAGACCTGTTGTTCTTCTATGTCCTATAAAGTGTTTTCAACCCACTCTAGCTGATTTTTGTATTTTTCTATTTCTGGCTTGGGTGTGTGAAAGTAAGGAGTACACTTGGTTTCTATCCTTAGTTTAGAAATGATCCCTAATGGATCATAAAACCAGGTGAAACTGAAATTGAACTACATTTCCTTCAAAATCTTATTTGCCTCTTCCCCTACTGTCCTGTCGTTGCAAATGAAAGGGCCAACTTTTGCTTTTATCTTAAACTAGGACTTTTTCTTGGCAGCAACGAAGTGGATTTCATCCATATTGATCATCTGCCTGATGTATTATAAGGAAAAAATCCTCATTGGGAGGACTTTTGGTAGCTTGTAAGGTGGGAGCTTACATCCAAATATCCTTATTTCTCAATAGTTTTCATATAGGTACTAGTCCCTTGTTTTCACTTGATCTGATAGTTGCACCACCCTCTTCATTTCTTCACTTATTGTTGGTTCAATTCTATTGTTCATGAGACCTATGGTTGGGTGAACAAACATCTCCTTAAATTGTTTGTAAGTGTACTCTTTATATTCCTGCATGACTAGAGTAGTCCAGAAAATGACTGACTGTTGGTTTCCCTTCTCATCCATCTTTTGAAAAGAGATGTTAATAATGTCCCCCTGAAAGTATAGGAACATGTAGACTAACACAGAGGCATATTTAAATACCTCCTCAGTCGGAAATTTAACCAATTGTTGATGAATGGACTTTGCAAGAAAGTGGTTGAAATTAAACACAATTGATGGCTTAGCATCAGCAAAGAAGATGGATAAAAATCCTATAATTTCCTCATCTACCCATTGATCAGAGTAGTAGCCAATGAGATAGGAAATGAAAGTGATAATTTTCTTGGCTCTCTCAGGGAATATGGAGGAGGGATATGGTGGATTTTTCTTTTGTAATGTAGCATCTTGTGGCAAAAATAGTTCAAGAGTTTGAGCTTTCTTGGAAAAGTATAGTTTCTAGTATATTTCAACCAATGCTTCATAAGAAAATGGGGTAGCATTGTCTACTGTGGGGGTTTGCATCATTTGATCAATGGCCTCAAGGGTTATGGTACAAAAAAATTGTCTAGTGGGAGTGACTATGGCCCTTTGGTTTGGCAAATAGGATGCGTGACATTTTCTAATAAAATCTCGGGTGTTGTGGGTAGGAGGAAAGATGTAGTGAGGTAAATTTGACTCCTGCAGCTAGATGTCATCTAACTTATCTATATACTTTTCTTCGAGCTAGCAATACATCTCGAAGAGGTCGAGTTCACAGAGTGTCTCATGAATTTTGTGATCTCGGTTAGCCATAGGAATGTGATGAAGGTCTCTAGGAGGACGGATTAGAGGATTGACAATTTCCTCTAGCCCCTTGTCCTTTGGAGGCATTTTGGCTATGGCTAAGAGCAAGAGTGAAAAATGGATTGGGAGGAGACAATTCACAGACAAAATTCAGGTTTTGGAGATAGGAACAGAAGGAATAAACTAGAAATGAATAGACAGATAGTGTTACTGGGGATTGACAATATTAGGATTGAGTCTAGAAACCTATAATCCAATCAATTAGCAGTGATAAAACATGAATTTAGTAACCTGTTGACAGATGGCGAGGAGTTTTATATAGCAATTTGGTTTTCCATTGGTGGCATGTGTCTGTTGAATTAATGGATAATTCAATTGAATGCTTAACGGGTTAATTCTGGAGGAAATGAATGTGATTTGATGGAGTTTAACGAACAGATGAGGTGGCAAAAGGCAAATGGATGGAGTGCAATGGTCAGGTAAGCAATGCCAGGAGCAATGGAATCAGCTTTTCGGAGGGGGGGTGAGTGGTTTGTAGTTTTACTCATGGGGGGTCCGAAATGCTGAGGAACTCACACGTAGGGGCAGTGCGGTTTGGTATACCACGCATCTCCCCCCCCTCTGCCACGATAAAGCTCAGATGGTAAGGGGGGCCCGAAATCGCATGCGGGGTGTCGAATGTGGGAAGATGGGTGATATGGATTGTGACATGGAGGGTAATTAACTGTGATGTGACAGGATTGCTCGGTGGGGTCTGGAATTGGTTTAATGAAATGTTGGGGAATACGCGAAATAAGAGGGGTATTAAACTTAGGGAAATGAGAATGAAGGGAAAAATGAGTGGAGGGGTAATATGATTTGGGATTTTAAAATTTAGGGATATGATTAATACCCAAAATTAATATATAAACCTTTAGAGTAAATTTCTACTCTTTTGTCTTGTTCTTCTGCACATGAAAATACCATTTGATAATTGACTTGGCGCATTTAAACTAGCAACCTGTGCATTTACAAAAACATAAAATGAAGCCTTTCTTTTCTTTTTGCTTCCCTAACATTTTATTTTCCTTTGCCTTTTTTATTTAGGGCAGCTACCACCTAACATTTTATTGATATGGATGCCTATAAAACATCAAATTTTGCCTAACATTTTAACTTTTCTTTCTTTTTGCATTCATATCTTAACTTAACATTTTAAACTTATTTTGACTAATATACTAACTTATCAAAAATAAATATTGTTACAACAATATCCTTCTATCTTAAGAGTTTGAGAAGTGGTAATTCTTGCCAATGCATTACAAGATGGTCGGATTTATTTCTTCTTTCTTTGGGTTTGGTTCCCGGTATATATCCTCTTCTTTTGATGTTTCTTGTTCCTTTTCTTCCTCCTATTCACAATATATGTAAAATAATTTCTTCTTAGCACATTTATGACCTTTAGTTTATTTTCTATCACAACTATAACACATTCGAGGAAATTTCAGCCTAAAAGTGGCCCCCTAAGGAAAA
>APFE031487339.1:41370-65749 GCA_000404065.3 Pinus taeda | reverse complement strand
TTTTCAATATTCTAATTCATATGGGTAAGGTAGGTAAATAAAATTAATAAAATATTTCATGAATACCCAAATTAATAATAAAATATTTCACCAATACCTAAATTAATAATAAAACATTTCAGAGATACCCAAATAAAACAATTTAAAATTATTTACGACATATATCTCTTTTTAAATTTAAAGGATTTTGATTGGTGTACATATTATGACATGGAAATTACATGAAAATTTTATGGCCACTTTTAGGCTGAAATTTCCTCTAATGAATCCATTTTTCTCTCTTTTCCTCTAGTTGTTGCGGCGTCAACCTTGTAGGTTGTGGAAGGCTGGGTGTCAGGCCCTCGAGTCACCATCGCACTTGGGCAAGCCAGGCTCCCAAATCGAGCGCATTTAACCGATGAGATAGCAAATGAGTTGATGGGCATATTTAACTAATGATCTAGGTGGGGGCACACATAACCGATGAGTAGGTGGGTGCACTTATTCGACGAGCCGTGGTGGATGTGTTTAACCAACAAGTCAAGGCGAGCACATTTAACCAACGATATGCGGGGTGACAACACCGAAAATTGACTGTGTTGGGCGCGTGTGACGAGTTGGTTTATAGGTAGATGAGTGGGCCAATGAGTCAACACTTGGGCGCACACTAGGCCGACGAGTTAACATGGGTCGACATGTAATAATGCTAAAATGTTGTGAGTGATGGGTCGGTTGGACATAACCAAGCCCCCTCCCCACAACTAAATGCATATAAACACGAAGGCACCACTAAGAGAAAACAACAACGAACTCTCCAAGTGAAAAACATAATTATTTAAAGCAAATGGAGGGAGGATCCGAAGATAAATGGGCGACATGAGCCCACAGATTGGGAAGTAAACATGAAACGAGTGAAGGTGGGTCTACCCATCACAAATACAGAATGGGTAGTGTAGTACGGTCGCGGTTGGGCAGGCCTGCACAAAGGTAGAACCAGAACATGGGTCACGACAAAGGCGAGTCTATGGGGAAGTCTGAACGAGTAGTGCATGGCGGGTAGACTGTGGGTGTATGTGTGGTTCAGAAGTGTGGTAGGCTTGTCGAGAAGTGTCAGGTATGGACGGTTGTGAATGAGGAACTGTGGTTGGGTCGTGCAGTAGGCCAATCGACTGGGCAACTCGCTTAACTTTGTTGTAAACTTATAAAACGGGTTGAGTTTGTCTCCCTAGGAGATTGTAAATTTTCAGAAATTGTATCTAACTTATATTTACATGGAAAATGTGTCTCTTGCATTTATGAAAGAGGTTGTGACTATTAGTTAATAATTTTTGCACTTAATTGTTATATAATGATGAAAGATGAATTAGGTAGGTGTAGTCCTAAAAATGTGAAGGAAACTAATGTGTTGGAGCATTTATCTGGTGTCGCACGTAGCCCAATTCAGGAAAAAAGAATTGGGGCCATGACACTAGAAGTAGAAAAAATTCCATCTTTATAGTTTTAAGTGGCAAACTTCCTTGTCACCATAATTTTTCTTTCAACTTTTCTTGCTACCTTAAATGCCTTCGCCAATGAATCGGGTTCTCAAAGGCAAACATCATGTTGGATGGTATCCTTTAAATTCCCTATGAATGCATGAATCCTATGTTCCTTTGGAATATCATTTACCTTTATATTTAATATTTGGAAGCCTTCAATGTGCTATGTCATTGAACCCTTTAGTTTGAGAATTATCAATTGTATAAAGAAGGTATTACTCTTTGTACCCTCATATTGTGTTGCCAATTATTCTGCAAAAATTGTCCACCTGAGAATTGATTTGCAAGAACAAAGCCATCAATACCACACAAACTGATTTTGTTTTCTAAATATAAATAGGCAATGCATCCATTTTGTGTGTCTGACATATTATGTAGATATAAGAATTTCTCTATCTGTAGTATACATGTTATCAAATTCTTGTCATCAAACTTCCTCATATCTATATTTGGAATGTGGTGGGTCTTAAATCCAACATTAAAGTCTCTAAAATCATAATTCATATTCTCTTTTTCCTCATCATGATTTTCATGGATTACCTTGTCACTACTAGCAAGTCTTTCTTCTAGCAACTTTGCTAAACCTTTATTCAACCCTTCTATCTTGAAATTCATCATTGTTTTCATATCTACTTTTAAACCATCATTCAAAACTCTCATGTCCCTTTTTATACCATTCATATTAACATTCATCATGGCTTACAACTTATTTTTTGTTACTTTTTGTGAGAGTGAAATTTGTTGCACTTGGTATCGTAATTTTGACATACCATGTTGCATTTCTTCCTCTTCTTCATGCGTCATAGTATAGATTTCTGCTTGCTTACTAGGTGTATCCATTTTTTTTTGTTTCAAGACATTATATGATAAAACAATGACATATTTGTTCTTCATTATTCCCTTGGAATCACTTCAAACTGAATTTTCAAACAGAAGTTATGCAAAATTTAAAAAAATACATACTTTTTTATTGCTTTTAGGAGCTCAATCTTGAAACTATAGTATCTCTGCAATTTCTTCCTCCCAAGGTCTAAAATTCCATTCTCTAGTAGCCCTCTGAGTCCTCTTTCCAATGCAACAAGTCAAACCAAGATTGGATTCTTCAACATAAAATTATGAAAAATCTCCCACGATGACCTTATTATGGATTGGTTCAGTAGAGCCAACTTGTATGAGATGCCACATGTCATTGTTTAAAAATTTGGCCTTGAAACTGATACAAGAGAAACTAAAGTTTGTTCTTCATAGATATTTTTTCTCCCTGTGGTGGAAGTTTCAGCTTTCGAAGCCTCCTAGAGAATATTTATAGAGACAATTCCAAGATGACCTATTTGAAGAAGTGAAACCCTAGAATCCAAAGCTCTAATACCAAATGTTATGCAACCAGATCACAAACAGAAGAAAAAATATATCAACGACTTGAAAATTAACCTCTTTAAGGGGGAAAACTCCTTTACATCATATCAATGAACAATTATTGAATGATATAAATGAGAAGACATCCTTTATATATACAGGAGTCTAAGGGATCACAATATAATATGAGCCTACATAATAATAATAATGTAAAGGCACAACAATAACAATAGTGGGCTTATAAGGGGGACACCAATAAAAATAAGGGGCTACACTAGTATTATAGGGACCTATCAGTTTGGTTGATTTTTTTTTTTTGTCCGTCTATGATTAATATTCATATCTAATTAGATGGTGTTGGTTGTGCTATAGGTGGAAGTGACTCCCCCCTCCTTCACAAACCACGAATAAGTAATCCTCCCTCGAGATTTCCCTTAATAAACTAGCATGTGTGTCAATTCTTCTTAATTCTAAACTTCGATATTTGATGTGTTATTTTTGTTTTGAAGGTACAATTCAGCTCTTCAGACTTAGGTACTTCTGCAATATTCCTCTCTATTTCCAAGTAGAATACCTTTCCTATTCCTTAGTTTCTCTTATTATTCACAGGTTAGACTATCGAGACTATTTTTCTGCCTTATAGTTGACCCAGGTTTTGTCCTTTGTCTCCCTAATCATGGTTTTAGTTTACTTAGGTTTTGGTGAGAATGGAAACCCTATTGTATATTGAACATACATTTATATGTTAGTTATAGTGACTTATTTGTTTTAATGAATAGAGAGCATGTAGTTTTCTATTAACTAAATTCTCATGTATCGGCATGTTATTATTATTTTTTTCAAATGAGAATATATATCATATTTTTTCATAAATTTCTATAGATAATTCTTGATGCTTTGCAAATACTCCTTAAACCATGATGTTGATAAATTTCTTAGTTTAGGAGTTCAATAGTAGGTCACACATTGAGTAAGATCACAAGTCAAGTTTAATTTTACTATTTAGGTGTTTACATTTAGCTTTTCTAATAATAGGATGAACATAAAAAATAAAATTAAAAAGGTTTTCTCCCTTCAAAACCATGTTTTATTGTTTTATATTGTTAGAATCAATGAAATTTTCAGTTGAACATTAACAAATTTGACCATTTTTGGTTGAAGTTCATTGAAGTTCAAACCTAAAGGTTAAAATTCGGTAAACCTTGTGAAATAGATTTCCTTATGTGATCACTTCCTTCTAGATGTAACAATAGAAAGTAGGATGGAAGCTTCGTTATCCCATGAGACTCATGAAGAGTTGATGATCACGCCTTTCCAGATATAGTTGAAAATAAAAATATCAAGTATGGAAGCAGGCCTACTTGTTGAGGATAATAAAATATTGACTCAAGACTCATATGCACTTTCAACACATGTTGAAAGACAAAAAAGCTTGGGTGCATGTTAGAAAACATTAAGAGGGCTTCATGGTTTAATACTAGAAGTCGTATATACTAAATTGAACAAATTAGGGGGATTTCAATTAACTAGAAATGATAATAGCCTATTGTTTTACCTCGAGTTTCTACCAAAGAATTATTCTAAAACTACTTCCCCTAAGAATCCATGCCAATGTTGAAGAATTATGTAAGAAGAAATCAAGTTGCTGAATGGAAAAGTCTTCTTCCCTGCTCAAAGCGTTTTTTGCTTTTCTGTATTTATAATGTAACAACATGTTACACAAGATTTTGTCGCACCTCTTACACTTCGTCGTGACATACCAAAAAAGTGCCCAAAGCATGCCCATTATGCAGTACAACTCATTCATATATGTAGCTCAGATCCTCCCTAAGACGTTGATTGGAAAATGCCTTGAGCTTCCCCTGATGGAAATAGTTCTAAAAGCCTAATTTGAGGATCATCGCCCTTATGAGACCAAAAATAACGATTATCTCTTGTTGCACTGTACTTTACTCTGATGGCATCCACTTTGTTCACTTATATACCCGTGATGATCCTAAAGAGGAAATTTTCCCAAAGAGGATGAGAAGCTTTGTGATCTAGAAGCTTCCAAAGCAACGAACTAGAGGTTGTTCAGCATCGATGAGGTCAAATTCTCCCAACTTGGCTTATTGGTCTTATCCCTATGAGCTACCTCCTTGAGATACAGGCCTAATCCTATCTTTGGAGAGGTCCTAACTCACTTTCCCAACCTATATATTCATCCTCTCCCATTCCCAAATGATTGGTCTATGCCTATTTGCACCCTTATGTTAAGATTATGCCTATATGCTACTCATTTGTCTTGGAGAAGGAGTGCTTGGAGAGCTTAGCTTGGACTTTGATATTCATTCAAGGAGAGCCTATCAACATCAATTCTTGGTTTATTTTCTATTAATATACCACTGCTGGTTCATTTTCCCTAAATGTGTATGCTCATGTATCATTTAGCTTAACATTCCTTGATCATTTAAGTAGGTTTATCTTGAATATGCTATTTGTATTTGCATGCCTTGTTGTGTCTTGATCTCTTGTGCAGGTGCATAAATGCTACGAGCAGTAGGAATGAGCCCATGACACAAGTATTCATTGTCTTCAACAAAGGAGATCAAGATAGCATTAGAACGAGGTAGGCCATCTTCTTCGTCTCTCTTTTCAATTGCAACTTAGGAAAGTGTTTGGTAGATTGTCACTTAGGTTGCTAGACCCACTCATTAGGCTAGAGGGATCGTATCTGTCCGTAGAGAGGATTTACTTAGACAACAAAATGGTGACTCGACTGGGAAACCTATGATATTTTCCATTTAGTTCTTCACCTTGTTTTTGTGATGAGTTTGACAAACCATCCATTCCCAGACTTGTTTGCTTGTCTGTAACTATTTTCACTTTCTGGAAATTTCTTGAGAGTTCTTAATTTGTATTACTCATGAATGTTTTTTGTTTTTTCTTTATATTTCTTGACCATCATGGTTTTGTCCCTAACATTCACGATGACATCACGGATATTTTGATTACAGTAGTGATGATCGGTGCTTTTATTTTAACAGGAGAGATGATAGTAGAGGTTAAAGAAAATTAGGGTTTGTCTTCTTGTTTTTAGTGTTTTTGCCTTGTATTAGTGGCTTACTAGTGTGATTTGAGTGTCCTTTCCTTGCTTGGCATGTTTGTCTGATTAAAATTTTCTCTTGACTTGGTTTAAGTGTGTTTGGAGCTTGATTTCCCTTCTAGGGTTTTTAGGACTTCTAGGACATCCTTCATCACTCATTGGTCTTCTCTTCAGAGATCAGTTACCCTTGTTCAAAGAGTCTTTTTGCACCTGGACATATTTTGCAAGTAAATTTTCGTTCTTTGGTATAAAAGTTGTCTTAATTAGTGTCGAATCCAATATATGCTTTGACAGTCACTTTAGTTATGTTTGGAAAGAAATAGATTACAAAATTTTTTGTTTCGATAGAACTAAAAGGAAGTATTTGCTTTGAATTTTGTGTTTCGAAAAGCGAAAGTGAAAGTGTTTACCTTTTAAGTAGTTTTCAAAGCATTTGTTGCATTAAAAATCATTAATTTGAAAGAGATTTTCATGATTATTGAGTTGTTTGCATTTTCTTTGCTCTGTTACACTAGTTTGCATTGATTGCATATTTAGTGAAAAGAAAAAGATTTTCATTTCTATGGCATTGCATTTGTTAGTAGAATGAAAGATTAGATTTCATTTTATTGCATTGAAAAGTTAGCTTTTATGCTTTTGGATTGTTTGATGCATTGATTGGTTGTTTCTCTTAATTTATTAGAATAGCCTTCATTGGATGAAGAATTTCATTTTCATCATTTAATTGCATTCTAGCAATAGATGACATCATTGAACCCTTGAAACTGAAACTTAATTCAAATATAAACTTAAAATTTACCTCAGTGAATCTAAGGAGCATTTGAAACATTAACGTTCATACTTAGTGGTCTAGGCTAGAGACATGTTTCGATGTCTATAAAACTAGGCAGTTGTCGTTCGCAATACTCTTGCATTATACAGTGTTAGCATGGAATTATTATCCCCGTACTGTCGAGTATATAAAGGGATACCCTCATATGTTGCAAACCTTTATCCATAGGAAGTTGAGTGTTCTGCCTTGTGAACGTGATACACCAAACACAACATTCGGGAGATTTCATGCACGTACGTCAAGTCCTTGGTAAATTGATTTGCTAAGGTGTATATTGCAGTTCACGGTTACTTGGTACTCCTTCTTTCCTAGAGTTACCTAAGTAGTCATTTTGATATTTTCTGACTCATTAAATTTGAAAATATTGTTGAGCATTTGTCCTTTCATTCTCACTAGGCCAACGAAAGCAATTAGAGTCACCTTTTCATCATTTTCTTGACTATTAAAAGATGAAAAGGAAAAAAAAATTGCTTCTAAAAATAACTGCCCACGATAAACATGTCAAACCCATGCAGTTTCTTCCTAGCCCAATCTTAAGTAAATTGTTGTAAAAAAAATATTTTTAATCAATCCTCAACAAATCTCCTATCCCTTTCTTCTCTTGAGAGGAAGTCATTGTGGCTGAACCATTGAATTCACCCCAAAGTTCCCCTTCGTTGTCAGATACTGAAGGGTCCTCCCTAGGAGTTCATTTGGAGCTTCCTAAGTCACTTTAAGGTCAAGGTTTTGAACTTGGGATTATTCCAAGTATCCAACCCATGTCTTCTCATCTGCCACCATCAGATTCTTGGTCACCTCAAGAATCTGATCCTGAGACCCCTCAGATTTTGCAAAGGATTTTTATTCATTCACTGAATTCATTATTTGATCCTATTGTGATATATCCTTAGTGTCCTTACAGTCCTTACGATCAACCTGGTATTCCTTTGGAGTTATCTCCTCGCACATCTCAGTTTCCTCGTCACCAGTTGTTTCCACCCATGGATTCAGAAGGTGAGATCCCAACCTCTTCTCTAGGTTATTCGGAAGTTTCCAATACTCATACTCCTCATGTAGATGATGAACAAGGGTATGGATTTCCTCCACAAGGCTTTCCTTTTACAGGAAGATTCCCATCTCTCACACTTCCTAAAATGAGTGGACCCATTTTTCCACCTAGTTATACAACCCTAGCCTAGTTAGTTTTAGGAACTCCTAGTGCTTCATCTTTGTATCAAAATCCCATTTGGTTTTCCAATGCCATGCCTACATCTGGTCTGTTTATTCCAAATGTGACCTCTCAAGTTTCTATACAAATTGTTGTCAAGTCAATTCCTATTCAACCTATGGTTCCATCACAACCTGTATCGTCATTTCAACTGACCCTTCCAGTACAACCAACTATTTCAGGTTAGGTTTAAGTTAGTTATTCCACCCTTCCATCGAGTGGATAGAATGTGCCACCACCTAGGGGGAAATCCAAATATTCCTCTTCTGTCAGGTGAAACCAATGTGAGTGGATTACAAACTCACATGGTTAGAGTTAATCAACCTTATTCTGGTGGTATTCCTAAGCTTGTTGGTCCATCCGGGTTGGGTAACATCTAGTATCAACATCCTTAAGGTTCGCAAGCCTTGGTCAATCCACCTTACACTCCACAAGCAGGAGCTTATGTCCAGCCTATTCAATCTACTATTCCTGGTGGACACGGTTACATTAAATTTGGAAATTACCAATACCCTCAGGGTATATCCCAAGGAAATTGGGCATGTTACCATCATCCATATGCATATCCCCATGAAACAACATTTTAAATGGATGCATGTGTTGAAGTTTCTAAGTATAGTAGTTAGAAACCCTCCATGTACTTTCTAATTTATTCCTTCCTACTTGTTCTGATTAATTAACAAGTTATTTACCATGTAAACACTGAAAATAAATACAAGTAAATCCTCAACACATTAAAGATCATCATCTGAAGGAAACAGAAACAAGCACACAAATGACACTGTTATTTTTGGACTAATGTCCCTAGAAAAACCCAATACATTCTGGGTTTGATTTATTAAGCAGTTTTAGAATACAGTCTGGGTGCCAAATCTAGCTCACTTAACAGAGAAAAATCTCAATAGTAGTACTTCTCCTTTAGAGATAGATGCTCTGGCTAAAACCCCAGATAAACACTCTAGAAACTCCTCAGCTCCAATCTTCCCCACCAAAAATCCCAGCGTCAACCTCTAGGGACTATGTCAACCTCTTTTTTGCTATGCATCAGCTTTCCTAGTAGTTTTGATAGTCCCCAAAAGTTTTGGTTATTCCCTAAAGTTCTGGATTCTTCCCTCTACGTCAACTTTCCCGACAGTTCCTGTTGTTCCTGGAAATTCCGGCTTCTACCCTTTGCGTTAGCTTCTTGGCTATTCTTGGCAGTTCTAGCTATTCCCAATAGTTCCGACTTTCCCAGAAGTTCTGTATATTCCTAGTACTTCTAGCCTCTACCCTTTTCATCAGATTTCCCGGCTATTTCGATAGTTCCCAACAGTTTCGGTTGTTATAAGGAGAGCTTCAGCGTAAATCACATAAGAAAGATTTCTGCCAACGCGTTTCGAACCAACCAATGTGGTCCATCGTCAGGACAAGTTGAAAATACAGATCTAGCTCAGCGTTTTAAATAGTCCAGGCAGAGACTCCAACGGCTAAAACACTTCAACGGTAACGGCAGGGTTTGCAGCCTTATAGGTAAGGATCCGATCTCAGATGTCCGCGTCTCTAATTCGGGTTCTAGCTTGAGCGTGTGCGCTTCTAACTTGGATTCATGCAAGAGCGATAGCGTATCTAGGATTAATAGTAGCATGGATACAAATGATTATAACTTAGATAAGAATAATATCGATAATAATGGAGTTAATTTAATTATCATTAATAAAGATAATAAGAATGGGAACAGCAAAAAGAATATTAGGCTAGACAACAATATTTATAACAAAGTAGGTAAGTATTCGCCCAAATCTAGGAATAATAGCAATATGGGCATTATTAAAGAATTAGAAATCGAGAGCACAATTCCTAATATTAATGAATTTGAGAATAATGATTCAAATGATTATAGCTTGAAAGATAAGAATAGTATTGATAGTAATAATAAAGTAAATAAGAAAGGGATTAGTAAAAAGAATATTAGGCTAGATAATAATATTTATAACTATATAGGTAATTACTCGCCCAAATCTAGGAATAATAGCGATAACACTCGTAAAGAGTTAGAAAATGAGAATTTAATTCCTAATATTAATGAATTCGATAATAAAATTTCTAGTGATGGCAGTAGCATCATTGATGATAATGTAGGTGAGTCTAATTTAGCTTTAATTTGTCCTGAAAGCATTAAGGGCCCTAGCAGCATTAGAGTCCAAGAGGACCTTTCCAAAAAGGTCTCTCACCCCTCGTCTGAGCGGAATAGTAAGGTGGTTAACCTTTCTCGTTTTCCCCTCTCCCCATCAGTTTTTGATCTTCTTAGCAAGGGCCTTAACTTTGCCCTTGCCCCTAGAAGAATCCCGGTAGACGACATTATTTGTGATGTGGAGCAGGGTATTAGAGATCTGTCTGATAATATCAAGGATACTATCAGACAGGATTGTGCTGTAGTCCTTAGGAGGGCTAAACCTCCTCGAAGGAACCTCGGAAAAGAGGAGATAGCTGCCTTAAAGTCCTTAAACCAGAATGAGGACATTGTGGTCCTTAAGGCGGACAAAGGAGGGGCGACGGTCATCCTCAACAAAGAGGATTACCGGAGCAAGATGTTGGATCATCTTCACAGCAGTGGCAGTTACAAGAAACTGGCCAAAAACCCTCTGAAGAAAATCTCCAAGGCTGTTGCTCAAGCTATCAAGTCAAGCAGCTCTGTGGGGGCTCTATCCCGTAAGCTCATTGAGAGCAACCCCATCGCTCCTAGAATTTATGGGGTGCCTAAAATTCACAAGGAGGGGGTCCCTCTGAGGCCTATTGTCAACACCATCGGGGGTCCAACCTACCTTCTAGCCAATTTCCTGGCTCTTAAACTGAAGCCCCTTGTGGGCCGTACTGAGTCCTTTGTGAAGGACTCTGCGTCCTTCATCTTGGAACTCGAGGATATCAGGCTGGACCCTGTTGACATTCTTGTCAGCTTTGATGTTGTCTCCTTGTACACGTGCATTCCCATTAATGAAGCCATGGAAGTGATACATCGCCTAACAGACTCGGACACCGCGCATCTGGTTGAGGTTTGTCTCACTTCCACTTTCTTCAGTTTCGAAGGGGAGTTCTATGAACAAACCTGTGGCGTTGCCATGGGTTCCCCCCTCTCCCCGATCGTGGCAAATCTTTTCATGGAGGATTTCGAAGCCAAGGCTTTAGCCTTAGCCCATCTCCTTCCTAAGCTGTGGAAAAGATATGTAGATGACACCAATGTCATCTGGCCCCATGGCCATGAAGAGCTCGATCGTTTCCTGGATCACCTCAACGGCCAGTCCTCTGCCATAAAGTTCACCATGGAAAAGGAGGTCAATGGTAGCCTCCCTTTCCTGGATATTCTTATTTCCAGGAGGTTGGACGGCTCTCTCTCCCACGCAGTGTACCGTAAGAAGACACACACAGAGCAGTATCTTCACGCTGATTCCCATCATTTCCCTGCTCAGAAGATGGGTGTTCTCAACACCTTGGCGACGCGTGCCCTCAGGATTTCGGATAAAGAAAACCTGGTTAGGGAGAGAAACCACCTCCTCGAGGTCTTTGTGGAGAACGGATATAGCAGGCACCTTGGTCAGAAGGCTTTCCTTACGGCCTCCAAAAATGCTTTTAGTAAAAAAGAGCCTAAGGAGCGCCGTCCAGGTGTCCATATGCCATATATCCAAGGGACCACAGATCGGATAGCTCGAATCCTTAGAAGGTTTGATATCCCCTCAACCTTCAGGCCTCTCAGAACCATTCGTAACTCCCTGAGGTCAGTAAAGGATCCAGTCGACCCTAAAGACATGAAAGGGGTCTATTTGATTCCTTGCTCTTGTGGGACCCCTTATATAGGTGAAACAGGGCGCTCCATCCAGCAGAGAATTGGTGAGCATGCAGCGGACCTGAGGCATGGTAGAATAAAGTCCTTAGCTCTAGCAGAGCATGTGGACAAAACTAAGCATCATGTGTGCATAGAAGAGGCCAAAGTCATTGCTAGGGTGGATCGGTTTCATCATCGCAAGTTAAGGGAAGCTATCGAAATTGAGCGAAGACCCATCAACCTCAACAGAGATGATCGGTGGAAGGTTAGTAGAAATTGGATCCCTGCGTTGTCGTCTTAAGTTTTTCTTCCTCCCCCCTAGGTTCTTCGAGGTTCTTTCTTTGGGTGGGTGTGATTTTGTTCTCGAGGGTCTGGTTTCGCTTAGCGTTGGCAGCGTTGTTCTTCGTAGGATTTTCCTCCTCTTGAGCAGTATATCATTTTTATGGAGAAATTATTAAAATTGAGCATAAATTATTGATTAATTATTACTTATATTATTAAAAACAATATTAAAACAATTGACAATGCAATTAACATTCTTTTATTTCATAAGCATTTAGTTCTAGTAATATTCATTTAATTAAGTAGTAGTATAACCATAACATAGTAGGGTTATTTAGGGTTTTTTATATTGATCAATTAATATTTATTTTAATATTATTAATTATATATATTATTATACATATAACATTAAAAATTAATTTATATATAATTACCCTAATTTAACCATTTTTCTTTATAAATTAACTCATATAACCCTTAGTATTTTTATTTAGGGCTTTTATATATTAATATAAATTAACTAACTAATTATCTTTATAGTATTGATTATATATATTAATAGCTTACACGTATGATCTTAGTAATAACACAATATTAATTTAATAAATTAATAAATTAATTTTTATTTTTACCCAATTTAACTGTCTTCTATAAAATTAATTATAAATTAATCAGAAATAAGAATTAATAACAATAAATAATACATTATACATATATATTTAAGTTAAATTTAATGAAATAATTAAATAAATATTAACATATATATATATATATATATTTTAATAAGGTAATATTCGAAATTAAATAAATGAATTATTTCCACGAGATTAACCTAGCTCAGAAGTTAATAATATTATATAGAGGAAGTTTGACTGGGGTTCGTGATTGGCAATGTAACCGTTAAAGTGTTTTAGCCGTTGGAGTCTCTGCCTGGACTATTTAAAACGCTGAGCTAGATCTGTATTTTCAACTTGTCCTGACGATGGACCACATTGGTTGGTTCGAAACGCGTTGGCAGAAATCTTTCTTATGTGATTTACACTGAAGCTCTCCTTATAACTATGACAAATCACAGAAGTCTCAATTCTACAGTTTCGGTTGTTCTCGACAGTTCTGGCTTTTTCCCTTTGTGTTAGCTTTCCTGTCTGTTCCGGCATTTCCGGCTTCTTCCATCTACATCATATTTCCCGGTTGTTCTAGCAGTTACAGCTTCTTCCATCTACATCAATATTCACTACCCCTCAGCTACAACTCCAAATCACTTTCTCAACTTTCTCAACAAACCCACCTGTAGAAAGTTGAAATCTTGATCTCTTGGTGTGTTCTCCAAGTGACCCTCAAGCCTCCTCTTATACTTTTCTCGTTGACAAATCAATAGCTGAGATTAAGTCCCGAATAAACGGCTAAGATTAGATTTGGCTTGATCCATGTCTTTTGAACCACTCTAACACAAATTCATATTAATACACATTAATATTTTATTTTCCCAAAATATTAACTATTTTAATATCTCCCAAACTGTTTAGAATCTAACCAAACCCTTTCTGGGTATTGGATATCTCATGTTCCTTAGCCTCTCCACCAATTTTCATGGCTAGATCACATCCGATGCTACCCAAAATAAACAACATGGTTTTCAAGTTATGCCAAAAATAAATTTATGCTCTACGTATTTTTGTTTCCTGTAGTAAAATAGAGCCTTCCTGTAGTTTTTTAGGACAACAAGCAAACTGAATGGGAAAATCTTGAGAATGATGGGTGGATGGTTGAAATAGATGAGGGTGATGGATTGGAATGGACATGGCCTTGTTGGAGTATTTGAGCAAAGGAGGAGAAAGTCAAAATTTGACTTCTTTTGACTAGGTTTGACCTATTATTTCTTTCTTTGGTGGCAACTTGTTTTTTTCCTTGTAGATGTTGGAGAGCACCTACATTCATCAAAGAGATACATGGAGCAAGGAACTTATTATTTTTTTTCCTTTTTTGTTTTTTAGGCCTACTAGCTGCCTCAATGAGGTTTTCAACTAGTAGGTCTGCCTATGCACCTCAAAGGAGGTTTTCACCTAGGATCTTTTCTTATTTTCTCTTTTTTTTTTTTTCCCAACCCATTGAGCACCTTATGGAGGTTTTCAATCAATGAGTCAATCGAATGCACCTCAAAGGAGGTTTTCACCTAAGATTTTTATTTTTTCTCTTATTTTTCATTTTTTTCTACCCTACCCTACTTGAAAAACAAAATCACTTTCAAGTATAATAATACTTCCAATGGATCCATGTGCAAATCAAGATGATAGACAAAATGATGTGTAGGCTTGAAATGTATGCTTTGACATGTACCTGAATTTTAGAGACCAAATGATTTGACTTTGAAAGGATCAAGCATAGTTGAAGAAGAGAGTGATGCTCCATCTTGTTGCTTTTCTGGAACGAAACCTCAATATAACTTTGATGTCCTTGGTTTTCTTGCTTATCTGTATCATTCTTCATGTCTTCTTCTACCATGACCTTCAAATCTTCCCCTTTTTTCTGATTGTTCTCTTGAATACATGGAGGATTTGATGGTAACCATGAGGGAACTCTCTTGATCTATGATTTTGATGTCTAGTCTTCATCAAGTTGACCCCATGATTATGTGGTCTACTCATTTTAATCTTCTTCTTCTAGATTCGGTCCTTCAATGATATCAAGATAATCCTTTTTTTTCAATACTCTTCCTGAGCTATTGTGAATAAAATTGATCTCAAGAGAAGATGTTTGGAAGTTTTTCACCTGAGCATTGTAAGTGGTCTGAGCTACTTCAATGTGTGGGTTTGGAAATAGCAATACAAGTAGTTGAGTGGGAGAGGATATTTGAGATGGATGTGGTTGTGGTTTTGGTTTTGGTTTTGTTGGACATGAATGGTAGGGATAACATGGAGTTGGGTATGGAGGATATTGAGGATATTGTGATGGCTCTTGTAAGTTCCTTGCCAACCTTGTTGCCAATATTGGTTTTGGGGTTGAGATGGCCAATGTTGCCAAGGAAAGGGTGTGTTCAAATTACTTTGAGATTGATGTTCATAAGCTTGAAATTTTGAATTAGGTTCTTGCATCATGTTAGGTTGAATAGGCTACCATGGTCCTCCTGGAGCTACATAACATAGATGCATTGGCAATTGACTTGCTCCATTGTCCTCTTGGTGAACTTCCATCAACCTTGGTAATGAGGAGCAACATTTAACATCATGTGACTCTGCATGGACAACAAAAATATCAACATCTTCTCTTTTCTCATTTCTATTCTTAACATTTCTACTTGTTCACTTAGATTGCTAAGAATTTTTGTTTTAAAGTTATCAAGAAAATTTCAATGTTTAGCTTGAATTACCAATCTTGATGCTGATTGACTTACTCTTGTCCTTCCTCTTGATATATGTTTGCATGTTTCACAAATTTATTCAAATGATAATTGCTATACATCATCTCTACTCATGAGATAAAGAATATCAATCCACTCATCCCTAATTTTTCTAGGTAAGAAGGTTTTTAGTGTGTTGGATCCTAAATGATATAGTTTTTCCCTCTTAACATTATACATGAACCTCTATAATAGATCCTCTAGACTCTCATCTTATTTTTGATTCATTCTAAATATTTCTTCTTTACGATCATGATATTTATATTTTTCAACAAATATATTTTTCATATCATTCCATGATCTTATTGAATTAGTGCCTAAACTCATGAACCATTTAAGAGCTCTATCCTTCAATGTTGTCGGAAGAAATCTTAGTTTTTTAGATTTTAATAAGTAACCATAAGATCTACAAACAATTTCAAATTCAAAGAGAAAGGTTTATGGATCCTCTGACCTTAGACCATGAAATTTGGGAAGAAAAGATGGAGGGATGTTCTTCATATGCACACTACCATTAGTATCTTGAATGGGAAATCCGAGAGGATCTTCCTCATTGTCATCATCTCCATCCATTTCTCCTACATTCTTTTTCATCTTCTTCTTCTACGTGCAAAAGTGAATGGTGATGTGCCTCTTACTACACCACGAGATCAAATGGGGGGTGGGTTGGTGTTGGAGATTTTGTTTTATTTTTATGATTCAATGAAAACACTAGTGCAATGCACTTTTCTATTTTTTAAATGAAATATGCCTAATGCAATTATTATTTGTTTTTACAAAAATTAAAAATAAATGAATCAACTAGGGAAGAAAACAATACATACTTTGACACATCCCAAAAAGTGATGAGCCTTGGTATTGCAACAAGAATGCTACAACTCCCAAGAATACATACTTTGACACATCCCAAAAAGTGATGAGCCTTGGTATTGCAACAAGAATGCTACAACTCCCAAGAATACTGACTTTAATTATCAACCCAGGGTTCATAAAAACTTAAGAGGTATCGGAACTATATGTGCAACATACATTTTGTCCTTACTTTGTTGTCATGAGAGAAAATAAATGTTGCCTATTTGTAGGAATGAAAGACTAAATTTACAAATACTTGTAAAGTAACATGATATCCTCTATCTACTTATTAACACACTTTTCTTGCAAAATAACACTATTTTAACCCTATGTGTCACATGTGATGTTTTAACTAATCTAAGCATGAAATCGTATCTAGAGGGTACCAACTGCTATGTGCATGTGTAAATATAAAAGAACTCAATTTTTTAATCTTTTTGCTTTATAAATGAAAATGCTCATCTTTCCTTGATCTTTGGAAGGGGAGACACGTGTAGAGGAAGAGGGGTACAATGATTTTGATGGTTTGAAGGTAAATTATGGGCTTAATCCCTGCTTCAATGATTATTTTTCTCAATTTGGGCTCAAAACAGACCGCTACATGATTTCCTACAGGATGTACTAGTTCTCGTCCTGTGTTTTACTATAGGATGTTACAAATTTACTATACAAAATTATAATTCATAAAATGAACAAGAAAACCAAATCCAACTTGGATGGAATGAATATTTTTATTGACTAGGATGTCTTAGGTCCCCATTCCAAGTGGAATCACTCAAAAATACCTCTGTTAACCCATGCTAAAAAATAGCCACAAATTACTAGTCCAAAATCTAGAAATTCAAGAACTAGTGAGCTAGTAAATCTATAAAATACCTAACATAATCAAGTGAAAATTCAATGGGGTAATTTCTTTTATGAACTAGAATGTTTTTGTGATCTAATGAAAGTTGAACCAACTGGATTGAATCTTCTTAGCATGCTCAAAAAATATCAGAAATTTATTGTTCTTTGCCACAAAGGAGTTCCAGAAATCTAGATTTGGGAATAAAAAAGCTAATCCAAGTAGCTCAATGATTACTATGACCTTTAAAAGCTTTTCCAAGGATGAAATTATGCTTTTTATCCTGCAAAAGAACTTACATCAAACATTTAACCCAATTCGACAACAAGAAATCATTAATAGTAAATGAAAAAATATAAAGAAATAAAAACAAGAGATGCATGTGAATAAGAAGTGAAGATAAGGAAAGAAAATGATACAAAATGGATCTAAGGATCTTGGTATGGACAAGCCCAAGGAAAATTAGAGACTACGGAGGAGAACAAGATTTAGAAGCTGAACATGACATCAATCTTCATTATTTTCATCAATACAATTACATCCCTGCAAGAAAATATAATGGAGCTGCAGAAATACGAGTTCTCTCCATAAGAACACTCATAGAAATCTCCTTAGAGGCAAATTCGACTTGGTACTTATACAAAATGATTAGGAATCATTCCCCATGAATGGAGGAAGATTTCCCCGCCAAAATCCCTTGATTAGTGGATATGGTTCCCAATACTAGGAATCTTCATTAAATGGCAAGGAATGCATTCCTAGATTCTCTCAATCATTGAAGTTCCACAATCTGTGCCATAAACCATAATATCTTGTTCATTTATTATTTAACAGTGATCCTCCTGTAGTAGGTAGCAAGTACCTAAATTATCTCCTCCTCCAAATCTTCATAATTTGCCCAATATGCTCATAATATTCCATGAAAATAAATAATATTAAGCACAAATATGCAATTATTCATAAACCTTCCTAATGAATATATTAAAGTTAAAAATACATTATCTAATGCAAAAAATAGAGGTTTAATGTGCTAAAGGATGGTCATAGGCCTTAATTTATGTTTAATTTAGAGGCATGGGCCCTAATTTATGGCTAATTTAGAAGCCCATCATACCCCCTGTTGAAAGTGTTGCTCATCCTTTGAGAAATTAGTGACCTCATTGTGCCTCATTCATGGCCCTAGTGGCCTCTCTCTTGTGCATTAAGAATCTTGTCTGTAATTTCTACAAGGACAAGCCCAAAAACATATTTGTGCAAAGAAAGATCATTGTTTATTGAGACTATTAACTTGCCTTCTTCCCCTTATTAAGATGGGTTCTTAAATAATTTTCAATTTAGCAAGGTCTTCCACATCCTTATCAGCCTTATGCTACCTTTTTCCACCTTTTTGACACCTCTAAAACCTTCAAAATTCCTTTAGATGAGAACTAGGACATCCTATAGTAATTCCTATCAAAACTACTTGTTAAAACTACAAGAAACCTATTTTGAGCATAAATGATAGTCTGAGCCTAAAGTAGGCTCTCAACTTGACTTCCATGCCTTTCTCCCATTTCTATAACATATTTTAGGCCGTGGAAAAAAACTAGAAAGAGATTAAATACCTCTTGGAAAGCCTCTTTTCATCACTGCAGTTTGAGTTCTGTTTTGATGATGAATGCCTTACTTCCTTTTATTGCCTTCTTCTTCTCTTTTGTGGCCTAGATGACTGCCTAATGGCCTTGGAGTTCTTTGTTTTGATTAAGTCTCTCTTAAGAACTGCCTTTTTTTGGCTTTAGCACCATTTGTTCCTTTCTTCCTTCTTGTAGCAACATTTTGTCTTCCTGTAGCATTCAATAGAGGGTTTGGAGGATGATGTTAGGGATCAAAGGGAGTAGTGTAGGTTTGTGAAAATGGAGAGTATTCTCTATTTGTTTTTTCAAGAAATTTTTAAGGTGAGACAAAGTGTAGGGTTTTTCTTGAAATTATGAAATGGATGGATGATTGATGGATAGATAGTGAATATGAAGTCAATGGAGGGCTAGGAGTGTTGTGGTGACTTGGCCTTTGCAAAAATTTCTTCTTTTAACTGTTGTCCTCATTCCTTGAAATTGTCACCCTTTATAATTTGACTTTTCAAAATTGCATGAGTGAACGAGTAAGCTGTAATTAACTAGTTGAAGGTGGCTGAGACTGCTCACCCATCCTTAGCTTATAAAACCTCATCTCTCATGCATTGACAACACATTTCTAACTATAATATGCTCAAGAGAAGAGGTCAATAATGTTTCATACATGTACCTACCTGATGTTTGTTGGAGAGACATGCATGTTGCTACTGAGTTGATGTTGTGGTGCTGCTCATGACTCAGGTACATCTTCTTGACTGTCTTTTTCTTTTTTTTGTTGATCTCATTTTTCTGATGGGTTGTATTCTTGTTGATGTGCAAGTGCTAGATTCCTCTGTTTCTGCTGAGCTCTGGAGGAGTTTCGTTGTGCCTTTATTTATGCTTCTCCTCTTTCACTCATGGTGTTGAAGGTTAGGCTTGGAGCCTATTGTTACTTCCAAATAGGTTTTTGAAGCTACCCTTTTTTTTTTAATGTTTGTGTCCTTTCTCTGTTGGAGGGTAAATAGGTATTGGAATGAATGGAAGGTGTGGCCATAGAGTGACATGGTCATGATGGGGGTTGGTTGAGATGTGGTGAATTCTATGTCCTTTTTTCCTATCCCAAAATAGGCCTACATCATAATTTTTCCATCAAACTACCTTTATTGTATATTTTCAGAACTTCCTGTAGTAATTCAGGATAGTTTCTTATAGTAGAATTGTTTTGTCCATATCTCCCAAAAGGTAGAATGGATTGACCTGAAACTTTATTAACATGTTTCCATCATCATTATTCACCTCCCCATAAAAAAAAAAAAAAAAAAATTGGTCAATGGATGCACGGATCACGAGAAAAACCAAAAATGGCTAAAGGTGATGGAGGTCGGTTTCTTGGAAACTGTGCACTAGAATTTGTTGCAATTACTTGGGCATGTTACCATCATCCATATGCATCTCCCCATGGAACAATTTTTAAATGGATGCATGGTTTTCAAGTTATGGTGAAAATAAATTTTTGTTCTATGCTTTTTGTTTCCTATAGTAAAACAGAGCCTTCTTATAGTTTTTTAGGACAACAAGAAAACTGAATGGGAAAAGCTTGAGAATTATGGGTGGGTGGTGGAAATAGATGAGGGTGATGGATTGGCATGGCCATGGCCTTGTTATTGTTGGCATTATGAGACAAGTGTTGTCCTTGATGGCAACTCACACAAATGACAGAGCATAGTGCAGCAGGTCAGTAGCAAGGAAATGATCAGACCACAAAGAATGAAGAAAATTAGGTATACGTAGGTTCCTCTTAGTAAAGTTGTGTATACACGTGGGATCACCGATAAAAAGGCACGTATGAGTATACACGCACTTTCATGCAAGGGAAGGCGCGTACATTGGGTTTTTGGTCCATGGTATTTAGTCCTTGGTATTTGGACCTATGGTTTTGGACCATGGTATCTCGTCTAAAGTATTGATCCCAGGTATTGGGTACATGGTATTGGTTCTCAATGGTTTTGGACCATGGTATTGAATAAGGCCTATGAATATAAAATAGAAGAAGATCATTAGGCAAAGGGTGTGAGAAAGTCTTCAATATCTGATGAAGTATGAGATCTAGTATGTTGATTATGTGTTGGCGATGCTTTGCTTGATCTGAACCAAGGATGCACTCATGTGGATAATGATGAATGATGGATTGATATCTTAAGGCTTGGAATGTTTATCATTATATACGCGGGTTGGCTTTGGTGAAAGCACATATATACATAGGTTTGGTTCGTCATAGTGGCGTATACATTATGATATATGATATTTGAAGTTGCAGTTGGATCTGGTTATTGTTGCAGAGTTCTATTGTTTGTTCTGTGTTTTGGTGACTGTGTTGTTGACAGGGTTTCAGTGTTTCAATGATTCATAGATTGATGATGCTAGTATTGATTGATTTTGTGCTTCAATGATATTGATGGGTCCACTATGAAAATTGGATGAAACATGGCCTTTCAGATTATAGTGTTGTGCTTCAGGAGTATCCAGTCTGAAAATGTATGAAATGTGGTCCCTGAAGGATGAAAGGAGATTGTAGGTCGGTGCCTACGTACTAGTACATCAGCTAGTACAAGAGCTAAGGGGGTGGTAGCTCCCTTCCAGTAGCAGCTGGAAAACGAGTGAAGATTGGAGCATTCAGTAGGCGGGCACCAATGTACTAGTAATTGGATTGGCTAGTACAAGAGCTAAGGGGGTTGTAGCTCCCTTCTAGGAGTGTCTGGAGAATGAGACAGGGTTGTATCCCTCTGCAGGTTGCAACCTCTGTACTGGTAAAGGACTTTACCAATACAGAACTATTGTAAAAGGAAGTTTCTTATTAAAAGAAGATATAGACAACTTGTAGCAGGTGGTTTTCACCCACATCGGGTTTCCACCTTATATCATGGTGTTCATGTGTGCTTCTCGTGTGTGATGATTTGTTCTATTTTTACTGCTCCTGTTTACTATTCATATGATTAATAATGTTCTGGTGCATTCATTAAGGATCAACTAACTGAATCATAAGTTTACTAGATATACATTGGTTGCATTAATCACAGTTGCGTATACACGCGGTTTGCCTTAACTGAAGTAGCGTATATGAATATGAATATGGAAAATGGAAATGAAAAAGTTACATTGATTTGATAATATTGATTCACCCCCCCCAAGTATTATTTCCAACAGTTATAGCATTTGAGCAAAGGAGGAGAAAGTCAAAATTTGACTTCTTTTGATTAGGTTTGACTTATTTTTTCTTTTTTTTGGTGGCAACTTGTTTTTGTTCCTTGTAGATGTTGGAGAGCACCTACATTCATCAAAGAGATGCATGTAGCAAGGATTTATTTATTTTTTTCCTTTCTTTTTTTCTAGGCCTACTAACTGCCTCAATGAGGTTTTCAACTAGTAGGTTTGCCTAGGTGACTCAAAGGAGGCTTTCACCTAGGATACTTTCTTTTTTCTCTTTTTTTTTTCTTGTTTCCCAATCCATTGACCGCCTTATGGAGGTTTTCAATCAATGAGCCAATCTAAGGCACCTCAAATGAGGTTTTCACCTGAGATTTTTATTTTATCTTCTTTTTCATTTTTTTCTACGCTACCCTACTTGAAAAACAAAATCACTTTCAAGTATATAATACTTCCAATGGAGCCATGTGCACATCAATATGACAGACAAAATGATATGTAGGCTTGAAATGTATGCTTTGACATGTACCTAGATTTCAGAGACCAAATGATTTGACTTTGACAGGATCAAGCATAGTTGAAGAAGAGAGTGATGCTCCATCTTGTTTATTTTCTGAAACCAAACCTCAATATAACTTTGATGTCCTTCATTTATTGCTTATTTGGAGAATTCTTCATGTATTCTTCTATCATGACCTTCAAATATCCTCTTTTTTCTAACTGTTCTCTTCAATACATGGAGGATTTGATGGTAACCATGAGGGAGCTCTCTCGATCACTGATTTTGATGGCTGGTCTTCATCAAGTTGAGCCCATGATTCTGTAGTCTTCTCATTTGAATCTTCTTCTTCAGGATGTCATCCTTCAATGATATCAAGGTAATCTCTTTTTTTTCAATACTCTTCCTGAGCTATGGTGAATACCACTGATCTCAAGAGGAGATGTTTGGAATTTTTGTATCTCAGCATTGTAAGTGGGTTGAGCTACTTCAATGTGTGGGTTTGGAAATAGTGGTATAGGTAGTTGAGTGGGAGTGGATATTTGAGATAGATGTGGTTGGGGTTGTAATTGTGGTGGACGTGAATGGTAGGGATAACATGGAGTTGGGTATGGAGGATATTGAGGATATTGTGGATGGCTCCTGTAAGTTCCTTCCCAACCTTGTTGCCAAGATTGGTTTTAGGATTGAGATGGCCAATGTTGCAAAGGAAAGGGTGTGTTCCAATTAATTTGAGATGGAAGTTCATAATCTTGAAATTGTGAATTAGGTTCTTGCATCATGTTAGGTTGAATAGGTTAACATGGTCCTCCTGTAGCTACATAGCATAGCTGCATTGGCAATTGACTTGCTCCATTTTCCTCTTGGTGAACTTCCTTCAACCTTGGTAATGAGGAGCAACATTTAACATCACGTGATTCTGCATGGACAACACAAATATCAGCATCTTCTTTTTTCTCATTTTGTATTCTTAACATTTCTACTTGTTCACTTAGATTGCTAACAATTTTTGTTTTAAACTTATCAAGCAAATTTCCAAGTTTATCTTGACTTACTGATCTTGATGCTGATTGACTTACCTTGGCCCTTCTTTTCATGCAGAAAGAGTTAATCTTGCAGACAAAACCAACCTCCCTAGAAGCCTAAGACTTTCTAGTGACAAACAAGACAATTAAGAGCAATCCTTCTCTAAACATGCATTTATCACACGAGAAACCAAGTGTTTTAGATCCTACCTGTAGTCCAACGCTGTTGTAGTAGTCTAGCCTCGTCGATCCAGATGAGCTCCTCCTTCACTTCGAAACCTGCATTCACTAACAATCAAACGATTACATAGCACCTGAATATTCCATAAAACAAAGCATATTCAACATATAGACCAAGGAGTATATGAAACAATTCATTAACAACAAATCATTGAGAAGAATGGACTTATTTGTATTAAGGAAACAAAAAGAAAACCATTACAACCTGAGCCTTGGTGTTGTGCAAGTTCCTCCCAGGGTCCAGCAAGAGTTTTCCTCTACTTTGACAAGCTCACCCACTTCCAAATGAAACAAGAAAGGATGGTAATCTCTCCTCACAAGCTTACAATGGAAGTCCTAATTCCAGCAGCATCTACCATTTGGAATGTTCAGCTTTCAACCTCCCCTCCTCTGGCCCAAGGCCTGTATTTATAGTGTTCTAGAGGAAGTTATTCAGTTCCAACATCAATGGGATACTCCCTCTTTTGGATGGGGTAGCTTCTCTCTTGATGGGATAAGTTCCTCTATCATAGGGATGCATGAACCATCTGGAGGCGCTCAATACACGTCAAACACTCTTCTAGAAGGCTCTAGAAGTGACCACAAGTAACTTTTTAAAGATGAAACCCGCGCCTTTTGACCTTTCCAGGGGTACGCACCCATCCTTTGGCTTAC